>JAMQGT020009796.1:0-23390 GCA_024447675.2 Pterophyllum scalare | reverse complement strand
CCCTCTCCAGCTTACGGGTTATCTGCTTTAAGCTGCGCGTTTGTGAATTATACCACGGAGTCAGGCACTTCTGATTTGAGGCTTTCCTTTTCAGAGGAGCCACAGTATCCAAAGTCGTACGCAATGAGGATGTAAAACTATCGATGAGATAATCTACCTCACTGGGAGCAGAGTTTAGGTAGCTGCTCTGTACTGTGTTGGCACATGGCACTGAAGAGGATAATAATGAAGGAATTAGATCCTTAAACTTAGTTACAGCACTTTCACAAAGACTCCTACTGTAATAAAACCTATTCCCCACTGCTGTGTAATCCATTAAAGTAAATGTAAATGTTACTAAGAAATGATCAGACAGGAGGGGGCTTTCAGGGAATACTGTTAGGTCTTCAGTTTCTATGCCATATGTCAGGACAAGATCCAGAGTATGATTAAAGTGGTGGGTGGGCTCCTTTACATTTTGAGAGAAGCCAATTGAATCTAATAATAGATTAAATGCAGTGTTGAGGCTGTCATTTTCAGCATCTACGTGGATGTTAAAATCACCCACTATAATTATTTTATCTGAACTGAGCACTAAATCAGATGAAAAAGTCTGCGAAAGAATCAAAAGAATTAAAACTCTGTCTGGGTCTTTGATTAATTACTAAGCTGGAAATGAATAATAACGTCAGGGGTATAAAATTGGGTTCACACCTGAACGGTGTGAAAAGGAGGGAGTTGTTAGGGATTATTTTTTACTCAATGAATAAAGGACAAATGTTTAAAAGTAAACTCCAGTAAGTTAATTAATAAACAGTGATTCAACCAAATAATGAATAATTAAATAAATACACTAGACAGAGAGCAACAGATAGATAATGCTAGACTAACTTCTCTGTCTCAGTGCATCTTGTCCTGGAGGCCACAGAACGTACAGTTAGAACATCACCAATGTCACCATGTTCTGTTATTAATCTGGACAAGATTGATAAATGACTAATTAAAAACATCAGGAAGATAATGTGCTTAATGACTCCACTGCTGCTGAGAGGAATCTGGGTCATGCTAAACCAGCTTGAATGAATCCGAAGAGAAGGCCGACTCACAGCACCCAGAATGCTTACAGATAGATAAGAGGCAGTATGAAGATGGTGAGACAGGAACACGGGCTCAGAGGGAGAGAGAGCACACTCTGACTCTGGGTCCCC
This sequence comes from Pterophyllum scalare, assembly GCA_024447675.2. Lineage (NCBI taxonomy): Eukaryota > Metazoa > Chordata > Actinopteri > Cichliformes > Cichlidae > Pterophyllum > Pterophyllum scalare. The sequence continues at coordinate 22,203 of JAMQGT020009796.1, read as the reverse complement.
ACATGCGCATGTGTGTCATTTTCTGATTCTTCAATATAATAAATGTCTTATTCTTTTTTAATGTGTTACAGGTGTCCTCCTTCACAAAAAAAAACAAAAAACATTAGGACACAGGGGGCCGACTGAGGCTGAGGGAAGGCTGGAGCTATAGCTGACTGAGGCTGAGGGAAAGCTGGAGCCACAGCTGACCGTGGCAGGGGCTTGGGTGAAGCTGGGGCTACAGCTGACCAAGAGCGAGGGAGCGGGACAGGAGCTGGAGCTACAGCTGACGACTGAGAGCAAGGGAGCACGACAGGGGCTGGAGCTACAGCTGCTGACTGAGAGTGAGGGAGTGGGGCTGGAGCTCCAGCTGCTGCAGGCAACGGGGACTGGCGTGAAGGCTTGGACCTGGCTGTGGTGGCGGCGTGGAAGTCTGTGGCTTCACACCACCCGGTGCCGGAGATGAGTCTCTCCACCACTGCTTGGGAGCCTAGCTGCCTTCTCTCTGGAGCAGACTGAGGCGGTGGCGAAGAGAGTGTGCTGGGTGGCCAGGGACCCATATATACCAAGTACCGGGAAAATGCTTTCTCCGGCGTCATCCCATTCAGCTCAGAAGAGAACTCCCTGTACTGCTGCTGGGCCTTCTTCTTCCTCCGTCCCTGTGTAGACATCTGAGGAGAAGAGGGACTAGCACACGGAGAGGCAGGGGAGTGAGTGGCTGGAGCCAGAAAAAGCCCGCCCACTTGGATTTCCTTAAACTAGGCTGGGGAGGATAGCGGCGTTGCCGGGAACCTTTCCAGGATACAGGTCCTCCGAACGCCAGGCGAGAGCCGCTGTATTTTTCTGTATCCTTGGGGTCCATTATGGTTGCGTCATTCTGTCATGTATGGGCTGTGTGGCAGGCAGGAAGGAGGACCCAACGCAGGATATGCCAGACAGCGGTAAGAAGGTAATTCTACTTTATTTACAGGTGCCAAACACAAAGCCAGACTAGGCAGAGCTAGTGGCAAGAACTCAGTGCAAAAATACCAGACTTAATACAAAGGCAGAACAGGATACACTGCAGGAGGTCAGACGAGGACGCGACAACAGGCACAGAAAACACTGGACTTGAATACACAGGAGGATTGATGAGGGAAGAGGAAACAGGTGGGAACACAGGTGACAGATTATCTAACGGACCAGGGGAAGCAAAACTGAACACAGACAGAGACCAGATACCTATCAAAATAAAACAGGAAGGCAGAAGGGGGAAACAAAGACACAGACTTGACACCAGGGAACACAAGGGACCAGAACTCAAACCAAAACCCCACAAACAAAAGAAACCCAGAACAGAACAGACAAATAATAAGCCAAAACAATAAATGGGGTCCACAGGACCCCAGACCATGACAGTAAGGAATGGAATAGGGTTGTTTCTTTGGATAGGAGAAAGCTGCCTAATGAGACGGCTCAGAATTGTGGTAACGCGTTGCGGCGGTTGGTGGCGAAACCATACCCTTCTATGGATGAGCAGGCTTGAGGCATGTTGACTAGAGATCAGTTTCTCACTCATTTTACAACAGGTGACTTTCGGATTAGTTTCTGTGCCGCAAAGCCTAAAATTTTGGATTCTGCAATTCAATTAGCAGTTGAGATGGAGCTCCTCCGAAACTTGGAAAACGCTGTCCCACCTGATGCTAGAATGAGGGGGTGACTGAAGGGCCTAAGGTAGATGAACACATAAACGCATTATTGGGGGCGGTAGAGGGTCTTCGGGCCGAAGTTGGGACAATACAGTCAGCTGTGCATGCCATACAAAATACCAGCAGAACTCAACAGAATAATAGGGATGTTTCTTCTCTAGGAAATAATGGACACGGGACCCGTGGGCAGACACGGGTGTGCTGGGAGTGTGGTTGTGATCAACATCAATGCCGAGATTGCCCCTATTTGCAGGAAAACTAAAGGGGGCGGGCACAGTGAGCCAAATGCCTGCCCCCATATTAACCACTCAGACTCTGGCCTCTTCTGCTAAAAAGAGCAGTCATGTAAGTGCTAAGATTGGGGGTTTTGAATCTATGGTTTTGGTGGATAGTGGTGCAGACAGATCCATCATACCTAAGCACCTGTGGCTTACTATTACAAAGGGGGGTGATGACTTGATAGGGTTTACTGGAAGTGTATCTGCAGCCAATGGGGGAGGGATGAAGATTATTGGTATATGGCAGTCAGTGTGCCAGTTTGAGTCACTTGCCCTCACAGTTTCGCTGATATCACTTCAAGTGATATTCTCTTGGGTTTTGATTTCTTGACAAAATATGGGGCTGTTCTTGATTATAAGGATCGGGTAATTGGGAAAGTTGTCCCCTTACTGTTTTATGAAAATCCTGAGAAGCCTCGATTAGTGGTTGTGAAATCTGATACTGTTGTGCCACCTTGGAGTGAGGCCATACTTCCTGGTATGGCCACAAGCCCCTTCACCAAATGTGCAGAAGGTATGTTGGAGCCTTTATCATCTTTTTCTGACCATCATAATGTCGTAGTGACTCGCATAGTTTGTCAGGTACAGCAGGGAATTGTCCCCATCCGTGTAGTTAATGTTATGAAGGTTGGGATTCTACATACAGATATTGAACTGGGTGTGGTCACAGAAAAGGGGGTTAATGGAGATGAAGGGGTTAATTCTTTGCTTACTCTGGGCACCCTTGAGAAACAGCTGGGGCTAGATAAACACTTGGATCCTTCAGAAGAACAGGCTGTGCATAGTCTGTTAAAAAACACAAACATGCATCTGTTTTTAGTGGATGAGAGATGGATTTAGGAAGGACACCCCTAATGAAACACAGTATCCATACTGGTGATGCTGCACCAGTGAAGCTTCACCTACGACGGGTGCCGCTTCATTTGCAAGATGAGTGTACACAGCAGATAAAACAAATGCAAGCATGTGGTATTATTAGACCGTCTTGTAGTCCATGGGCAGCACCCCTAGTTTTGGTAAGAAAAAAAGATGGGGGACTCTGTTTCTGTGTGGACTATCACAAACTTAATGATTTGATGCGTATCCTCTATCTAGGATTGATGATGCCCTAGACAGTCTTCACAATGCTTGTTGGTTTTCCACCCTAGATCTCGCAAGCGGATATTGGCAAGTTGAGATCGATCCTAAAGATAGGCCGAAAACTGCATTTATAACTCGACAAGGATTGTTTGAATTCAATGTTTTGAGTTTCAGTCTATGCAATGCTCCCAGTACCTTCCAGCAACTATATGGATGTAATACTGGCTGATCTACAGTGGACCACTTGTTAAGTATATCGTGACGATATCATTGTGTTTGGATGCACTTTCTCAGAGCATCTGTCATGCCTTGATGAGGTTCGTCATTTCAAGTGGACAGAAACCTGCCAAAAGGCTTTTGAACAGTTGAAGGCTAAATTAATATCAGTTTCTGTTTTGGGCTATCCCGACCCCATCAAGACCTTCATTCTTGACACTGATGCCAGTGATGTAGGTATTGGCGCAGTATTGTCACAAGAGGATGATGAGGTCGAGCAGGTTATTGCTTATGCTAGCAGAGCTTTAACAAAGCAGGAATGGAAGTATGCTACCACTATAAAAGAGTTGCTGAGTATGGTCACTTTTACTAAATATTTCAAGCATTATTTCTTGGGAAAAGAGTTTATACTGCGAACTGACCACAATTCTCTTAGGTGGCTGCATAACTTTCAGGGGTTGGAAGGCCAGCTAGCTAGGTGGGTGGAACAGTTAGCTAGCTTCCAGTACAAGATTGTTCATAGACCAGGGAAAGCACATGCTAATGCAGACGCTTTGTCTAGGCTACCTGCTTTTCAGAGCTGTACGACTGAGATAAGTAGTAAACAAGCTGTTTTATCTAAGGTCCAGTCCACTGGGGCCCCTGCACAAAAGGGGAAATTCATGGCTCAAACAGTCCAGAAAGCATAGGTGTCCTTGTAGATGATGAAATTGCACAGGCTCAGAGACAGGACATGGAATTGGGGCAGTTGATAGAATTAAAGGAGAAAGGGTTGGTCCTTCCTGAGGATTCACCGTTGCAAAAATATGCAATGGTGTGGCCTCAATTACAAATGAAGGGGTCCCAGTTGGTGAGGTTGCCGCCTGCAAATTCTGATGCTGCATTGCCACAGGTGGTTCTCCCTTGAACTTTGATTCTGAAAGTGCTGTTTCAGTTGCACAATACCCCTATTGGTGGTCACCTAGGGGTTCAGAAGTTACAGGGTAAAGTGAAAGATCGTTTTTTTCTGGCTTGGCTGGTTTCATGATGTCCAGAAATGGTGTAGAGAATGCACAGATTGTGCTTCCCGAAAAGCCCAAGGTCATATTCCTTGTGCTCCTCTCCAAACATCTGTGGTCTTAAGACCATATGAGAGCGTAGCACTTGATGTTTTGGGGCCGCTACCAGAGACAAAAAGGAAAAATAAGTACATTTTGGTTATTGGCGATTATTTCTCTAAATGGCCTGAAGCATTTCCCTTACCCAATCAAGAGGCACTTACAATAGCAAAGATACTGGTAGAAGAATGAGTTTGTAGGTTTGGGAGACAACGTAGTATTCATTCAGATCAAGGAAGGTCTTTTGAGTCTGCCTTATTTAGAGAGACCTGCCAGCTTTTAAACATTCATAAAACAAGAACTTCCCCATACCATCTTCAGTCGGATGGTTTGGTGGAACGATTTAACCGCACTTTGTTTTCTATGCTCTCCTTGTTTGTGGAGGATAACCACTTGAACTGGGATTTGTTGCTGCCATATGTGATGATGGCATATTGTAGCAGTGTTTATGCTTGCACCATCTCTCTCCCAAAAAGCACCTTATAGGGGGTAAACCCTATAAGTTTTTTTGGGAGAGATGGTGCTTCCTGTAGATGTCATGTTGGATGTGGGGGCTGAAGGCATGGCCTGACAGTTAGTGAATATGTTGATCACTTAACACAGACATTATCCACAGTGATAGAAGCAGTGAAAAAGCACCAGGCCAAAGGCTCTCTTCAACAAAAGTCCAGTTTTGATGTTCGAGCAACTCGGCAGTATTATTCTGAGGGAGAGCTTGTGTGGTTTCTGAATAAAGCTAGATGGAGAGGCCTATGTCTAAAACTACAAAGACGTTTTAATGGTCCCTTTAAGGTAATGGAGAGGATTACAGATGTGCTGTATTGTGTTGCACCATTAGGGGGTGGACCTGAGAAGGTGCTGCATTTTAACCATTTGAAGCCATATGTTTCCTCTTCTTTAGATCCATTAGGCACTAAGGAAGGAGGGGAATCCAGCAGCCTTCACCAGCAAGATGGGGTCTCTACTGAGCAGCCTCTTCATCAGGACACCTCGGCAATAGGACTGGAGCTATGTTCTTCAAAAGAATAAGAAGGGGGAGTCCAGGATGCATGTAACCTGGAGCTGTGGGGTCTGGATGCAGTACAGCCCTCAACAAGTGGTGGTGACAGCAAAGTGCAAATGGGACAGCCTGTGGGGTCCTGTAGAACTTCTATAGCTTCAGATGATCCAGGGCATCAAGGCGGTGAGCATGGATGGCCTCATCGGGTGAGGAGAGCCCCTCTTTGGATGGGGGATTATGATGTGACAATTGGACTGGAGGACGAGTCCTTTTTTTACAGAAGGGGAGAGTGTGATGAATAGTAGGGCCTTTGGCACAGCAGAGGACTTAATGAGGAGTAATTGAACTTACCTGTAGAAGAGATAAAAGGGAACAGGTGTACAGATGAGGGGATGCTTCCTTGGTTCTGTGTTGTTGCTGGGCACCAGGTGGGAGGGTGCCGTTTGCAGCGATCAGTGCTGCCGGCGGTGAAGACATTTAAGCAGGAGAGCTGTTCCTGTGAAAGGAGGAGAGGCTAGTCGCCTCTTTTAGGTAGTTAGGAATTGGGGATTAGATGTGCCCTTCCAGCCAGACATTGTGGGTAGACTTGATTGAAGTGTGTTTCAGTCGTTTGGAGTGGAGCCTTACCTGTCCATTGGAATCACAGTGCAACTGGAGTTCCTTCATTTTGGGAGAAGCACCCTGAAGCCAAGGGGGTTTCTATATCCAGACCCCATGGGGGGGGTCCTGTCACCAGACCGGCAGCTAAGTGACTTTTTATAAATCTTTAAACTATTTTTGTGTCAACTGGCTGTTTTAATATATGGAACTGGTCTGATAATTTTAGGAAGCAGCACCAGGCTGGAGAGAGCAAGCCACACCTAGGTGGTAGGTCAGGAAGCCACAGCAGGCCCGGCTAGGGCTGTAACAGGGACGCTTCCCCCTCTCCCTCTGTGGTGTTTTGCAGTGGAGTGATTTAGACTGGTAGTGTGGTGGTCCGTTTGAGTTGCAGTGGTGTGTTGTGAATTAGCTTCCAGACCACCAGAAAACAAACCTAAAATCAGGAAAAAAGCTATTTAAGCATAAAAATTCAAAAACAATAAATAATATAGCTTCATCAGCTGCACCAAAGAATAAAACAGTTATATATAATTATAGTGGGTGATTTTAACATCCATGTAGATGCTGAAAATGACAGCCTCAACACTGCATTTAATCTACTATTAGATTATTATTATTATTAGATACCCATATAACATACCCCTCCATCCTTTTTGCATACTAGGACGACTGGAGAGACCTACTCTGATGAGGAGGGCGTAATGAAACCTGCTTTAATCATGGCTCTGAAATGTTCTTCCTCTTCACCTTGGAATCCAAGAGATGTCCTTCCCATTGGCTGGCACAGAGATTTGGCTTTTTGTGGGTGACAGCAGAAAGGTAGCCCAGGTCAGAATCATCCTTTTTGAAGATGGATCGGTAGGTTAACAGTAACTGGAGGAGATGTTGTTGCTCCTCGTTCAGCGCCTCAACAGCCAAGTCATGGAGATGTTCAGGTAGGTCAGAGATTGTTACTACTCTTCCAACCACCAACGCACCTTCCTACTCCCTCTCAATGCTGGGTGCTGGGCTTTGCTCAGGCAAACAGGGCGGCTCTTCAGGATAAGCTTCAACTAGGACGCCAAGGCAGGTTCCTTTTGTAGCTATACTTCCAGAAGCTACAGCGTCTGTAATGTTCAATGACTCCAGTACAGCTGGAACACCCGGCCTTGGGTCATCCACTTTACCCCATCCACACCACACATTCAGAGGCAGGTGGTATTGAGGTGGCCTCCCCTAGGGTCACTCTGGCAACACAATAGTCTGACCCACTCTCTGTATTTTGGAAGGTATCAGTTTGTTACCAATGAAAACTTTGCCATGGGTGTGGATAACAACATGATCACAAGACATCAGAGCCAAAACTAGCAAGACAGAATCACAAATAGGTGCCACATGCAGATTCCACTTGATTGTTTTGGATGGAATTCCAGATGTGATGTTCAGTCCATTTCTTGCCTCCATGCCATCTCCAACCCCTGCATTCAGGAGGTAAATATTGCGAAGGTTTTTTGGATCATCTCCAAAAAGACTCCTATACAGCTCCTCTGAACTTACAGTAGCTTGAGCTCCAGTGTCCACCATGGCCTGTGTTGGAATGCCATTTACAGTCACAGGAATCTGAAGACTCTCACCTTTGTTGCTGGTGCTGCTGATCTGTAACCCTCGAAGCTGATGATCCAACACTGGGTCCCCATCACCATGCCTAAGTGAAACTGTTGGGCTTGGTGACTTTGGGCAGTCCCTTCAGAAATGTTCTTGTTCCCCACATTTAAAACATGGGCCCATTGCTTCACGGTTTGGATGGACTGTATGTGAGGCTGGTTTGGTTTCCTCTCTGATGGCAGGAGATCTTGTATTTTTGCTCTAGTTTGCTGGCACTCAGCATATGTAGACTGAAACTGGTCAAACTGCAACTTTAGGTTCCCCCATCATGTGAACAAGGCCCTTGAATGGGTCTGCCAGCACAGCAAGAATTGCACCTCGCCCAGCTCTTCATGTGAGTTCATGGGCTTCCACACACTTTTGGGCCTCTGCCAGGGAGCACGAGTGTTGTTTCATAATTTCATAGGCCAATTTCTGATTTCTTAGACCCTTATGGAAGGCATCAGTTGCCAGCTGATCCTGCTCTATCCCTGGGTATGTGAGTGTGACGAGGCTTTGCACCTCTTCCACAAACTCAGCTAATGTCTCCCCACTTTGGCGATGCCTCCTCCTCCTTACTGTGGTAGGGGAGTCCCTCTTTCCAAAACGCTGAGTGAGCTATTCCACTAAGAGAATATAATTCTCCCTGGTGCGTTCTGGCAGCGAGCAGACATAAAGTATTGCAGCTCCCCGTAAGCAGTCATGCAGTCTGTCTAGTCTCTGTGCAGTAGTCCCTCCATATTCCCTGGCCAGGCTCTCAAATGGCAACAGAAACAAGTCCCAGTCATCATTTCCATCAAATGTGGCAAGTTTAGGCCAATGCACTTCCTCCAGAGTGCACTGACTACCGTGGCCCTAGCTATTTAACCTCTGCCACTCATGATAGGGAAATGGGCACTGGGCTTCCTGGTCAGGGTCTCTACTGTTTCTCTATCAGGTTCAGGATTGACACCCCTCCTGATTCTCTTGGTCTTACAGGCATCCTTCTTTGGGGATGCCTGTAAGACTACACTGCCCCCCAAATCCCTCCATGTCTAAAGTGCAAATAAAATTTAGGGACAGACAGTAGTGAGAATCTGAGTGGGGCCACCTCAGCAGCCCCATCTCATCAACCTCTGGGTAACATGCCTGCACCAAAGGTCCTGTGTGTATCAGGACGTGTTGTGAAATATAAAGACTATAATGCAATTAAAAAGGAGAGGCAAGTGGACACGCGGCCCCACACATGGCCTCTCCAATATGGAGAGAAAATTAACCATATAACTAGGAAGAAAAAGAGCAACCTATGAATTAATAATTCATAGATCATAAGGCAAGTGTTACAGAGCAATAAAACACCAACAGTATTTCTAAAAATGTCAACAAATGATGACACAAAGAACTGAAAAACACTTGAAACATATTTACACATCAGTACTCTAGCTAGCGGTTGAACGCCAGGCGCTGCGCTGGGCTGAGGATTTCATCGCTTCACTTTTGGAGCTGTGCTGTCACTGCATTTAGAAAACAGGAGCCCGCCCATGGACTTCGCCCCGGCTAGATCGCTGCTTTTACCACTGCTTGCACCTGTATTATTTCACTGCTATTTGCAATCTACCATAGAGCACGGACAGTTCACAATGTGCACGTTTGATCTCCCTATGGTCGTTCCCGTGCTTGATTTCACTGCTAAAGAAATTGAAATGACAACCGGCATGAACACGAGGAGAAGGAAAGGGCAAAATGAAGATCAAATTTAAATTTCAGGCATGTTTTTACACGGTTGACAAGTTTTTCCACAGCTCCATTGTTCTGTGCTGTGAATGTGTGTGGCTGCGCGCATGCGTTTTGCTCACTTTTTTCTTTAGGTCAGCTGTAGCCACCAGAACGATCCCTATAATCACAGTTTGCCAGCGGGGGCTGTCTAGTTATCGTTCGGTGCTGCCCCCACCCCTCCAGTACCAAGGGGCTCCATCAGAATATTTTTATTTATAAAAGGTGGCGTTCACCGGTATGTTGTGATCTTGCTTGCGGTGATGCACATACTTCCAGGTTCTCATTCATGCTTTCTCCTAGCTGTAGCAGGTAAGGGCTGTGTCCATAATGTTGTGGTTCCGGGTTTGCATGCTCTGGTCCTGAGGGATATTCCGTGTTACAGAGCACGCTGGTGGTGACCCTGTCAGGAGCTGTCCTTCCATAAGCTTTGGGTATGGTATACATCTTCTTTTTTTATTGCATCTCAATTTCAGGTGTAGCTTATGGATATTTTAACTTGTAGGTAGTAGCCCCGTACCGGCCAATTTGGTTACCACTGACATTGACCGACTGGGTGTTTGGGCCTGGGTCGGCAGCGTATTGCTTACCACGGCGCCACCATCGCTTCCTCAAGATAACATTACAGCGTGCTGCTGTTTTGCCTTCCCGCCTTTTCTTTTATACCAGTGTTTTATTTTTGTTTATGTATACCCGCTACTCTTTTATTAGTGTGATAAGCTTTAACACTATTGTTAGACACAGGTGTGCGTTTATTTCTTTTCTTTTTTTTTATTACACGCCTACCGGTTTTGAATAGTGGGTTTTGGGGATTTTATTTTGAGAAACTGGATTTTAACAATGTGCATGTGTGGTGAATCACCCCTCACCCACACTGCCTTATTATTTTAATGCGTTTTGTTTTACCTAGTTTGCATACTTTTATTAAATTTGATTACAGTGTAATTTGTTTTATTTCTTTTATTTAGGAGCTGACAGCTGCCATGGACATGTCTGGGTGCCCCCTGGTGGTGGTATCTACTTTTGTGTGTTGTGACTGACTATTACTCCCTGTGGCACTTAACGTTTTGTGTGTGTCTGTGTTGGTGACAGGTACCAGTATTCATGTGTGCGTTGGTGATTTTCAGCCCTTCTTCAAGCACCCCATTCGCCACGGGTAAGCTGCAGCTCCAAGCCCAATTTACACTTTTATCCAATCATTGTTTTATTTTCTTATGATTGAAATAAAAAAATTTTTTTTTATAATCTTACAACATCTCTGTCCTAAGTGAAATGAACCTGAGTGTCCTTCTTGTTGGTGAATTGTTATCTGTTAAAGGAATATTTCCCTGGGTGACATTCCCGGGGTGGCGTTGTCAGTCTTGGCAAATGAAGTTAATTTTAATTGGCAGATTTTCTTCTATCATCACCTGAACATTGTATAATATATTTGATATTAGATACAGATAGATTCACCCTACCATCGCCACATTTGCCCTCTCTTGCTTTCTTTTTTGGATTTGCACAGACTTCATGCAATGTGGGATTGGAATCCATGCACGTGCATGTGGTCACTTTTTGTCATCCCATTCTCAGAGCAGTCCAGTCTGTAGAGCAGCCAGCATGTCACCACTGCCATGTATATCAAAGTAAAGGCAGTGGCACCACATTTTTGAGTGTTAGGGTTACCTTACCTTACCTAAGGTAGCCTATGCCTATAAGTCTCCCTCAAGAAGTACCTCTTATTGCACAATGTTGCCCTGAGGCAATGAAAAGAAAAACTGAATTTCTGACAATGCAAAATTTTTTAAAAATCCACAAAACCTGACAAAATCCCTCTCTACAACTTCATAATAATTTTAAATAATTACTTGGGCAATTATTCTTACTTTCGCCTCACACCATTGACTGAAATTTAATACTTTTTAAAACATTCTTATTGGTTTGCATCATTTAAGTTCACATGTACTGGGCATGAAGCTTAGAAAAACTGTGGTGCCCAAGGGCAATGCTGTGCTGTAGAGGGAAAAGACTTAGCAGACATAGTTGGCACAAACAACAGACAAACATCTTGGTATTTAATCAGGATTAAATACCAAGATGAAGTTTTCTCCCATTGTAAGTGTGGAGTCAGTGTGATCAGTGAGTGAAATGAAGAAGGCATGAAAAAAAAAGGGGGGGGCATCAACATTTGGTCCATGTATACGAGCAATACATACAGTGGGTACGGAAAGTGTTCAGACCCCTTTAAATTTTTCACTCTTTGTTTCATTGCAGCCATTTGCTAAATCCAAAAAGTTCTTGACTGGCCCAGCCAGAGCCCTGACCTAAACCCAACTCTGGAGAGACCTGAAAATGGCTGTCCACCAACGTTCACCATCCAACCTGATGGAACTGGAGAGGATCTGCAAGGAAGACTGCCAGAGGATCCCCAAATCCAGGTGTGGAGAACTTGTTGCATCATTCCCAAGAAGACTCATGGCTATACTAGCTCAAAAGGTGCTTCTACTCAATACTGAGGAAAGGGTCTGAATACTTATGACCATGTGATATTTGAGTTTTTATTTTTTAATAAATTTGCAAAAATTTCTACATTTGTGTTTTTTTCTGTGAAGATGGGGTGCTGAGTGTACATTAATGAGAAATAAAATGAACCTTTTTGATTTTAGCAAATCAAAATGATCACAACTCTTTGTTTGGAGTTGTAGCAGGCTGAGTGCATGTGAGGGAACTGCAGAGAGGAGAGTGTGCACAGATGTTTTGGAGCGATGTGCCTCCTGTAGAACGACAACATCAGCATTATTATTATTAACTCTGAGGTGAAGTTTTGCAGAAAAAGAGGATAAAACATGGAGAACTGTGACTTCAGGTTTCTGAAGCCTTGAGCATTTACACCTTTGCCATTTTGAGACTGTTTCATACCACAGATGGTATGACCCAGATTTCCATAAATGAAAATGAGAGACTGAGCCGAAAGGTAGGAGGTAGAGCAGGTCATCTACTAATCAGAAGGTCAGTAGTTCAGTCCCTGGCTCCTGATGCACACTCATACCCTGATGTGTTCATCAGGGTATGAGTGTTGTCTAAGTGAGTGAATGTGGCGTATAGTATAAACAGCTTTGAGTGCTCAAACTGAGTAGAAAGCTACTATTTCCATCCATAAACTCAGCAGGAGAGCGTTCAGAGGTCAAGTCAGTCCCACAGATTTCTGAAGGACCAGAAGTCTCTATGCAACCACAGGTATCTTCAAATGGTGACCTTCAGGTAAAATGCTGATTTAAGACATTTCCACTTTAGCTTCAATTTTCTGACCCCGATTTTATGTCCATGTATGTAAGGCTGTCACAGAGAAGGAAATTAAAGACCAAAGGCATTACTTGTCCCAGGCTGTAAGCAGGTTATTTTCATTGTTACAGATGTGCACGAGCATGGGGGAGTCTGTAATTGTACTTACTTACTTTTGGAGTCAGCCTTGTGAGCATTAAGAGAACTACGGTTTTTGTACTTAATCTGCGCAGGAGTCACAGTGGTTTGTCTCCTGGTTTGTCTCCTGGTTTGTTCAGGAAGTGTGAGCAGCAGTGTGAACACTTTCCAATGGAGGATGGAAGTGTATGGTTGGGAAAAGGGGAGAGTAGAGTGTTTGTTTCTGTGATTGATTCATTAATCATTGGTTACTTTTACATGCTGTGCCTGTTTGGTGACAATACATGATACCTTCTGGATACCAGAGGTGTCAGTACAGACATTCTGTACTGAAGTAGAAGTATAAGTACTTGTGTTTAAAAAAAATACTTTGGTACAAATTGAAATACTGGTTCAGCTTCTTTACTTAAATAAAAGTAAAAAAGTACAGGCTCTAAAGTGTACTCAAAGTAAGACAGTAAACGTAGCAGGTTGTATAAATGTTGAATTCAGTGAATGAATCTCAGCATCAGCTGCTTTGATTCAAACTCAGCTCTGCTGCACTGATGTAACCTGTAACTGACCATGAACACAGCCTCTGTGCACCAGTCCAACACAGCACTTTACTGTAAATACAGTACAGCAAGCTGACCTGTCTATCACACGCTAAACTGCAGTATTTTCATACAGTCTTTGAATTACACAAAGTTAGCATACCTCAGTTTGTTTTGCAGTCCTTACCTTTAAATCTAACCTCTCTTCTGTCCTCTCTCTTACATCTCAGAATGAACTTCTCTCTCTCTTTGCTCTCCCTGCAAATACAGCAGCTGTTCTTTTAGCTAGCAGACACTGTGTGACAAACTGCAGACACTTATTGTGTGTTTGCTGATATTTGTTGAGCATTTAGACACGCTGCATTTTAAATTATCTGCTGCACGTTACTCCCTTTATTTTCATTCCTCTTCAGTAGTACTAGCAGATGCTGGAAGTACCGCGAGCACAACTTAGGACATCTGCCCTTGGTCTGGCCCACTGTAACCCCTGACTAAAACGCTATACATGATATATAAATTATATGCTTTTGCCTCTTTGATCTCTTTATATGCAATAAGCACCGGTGATGGAGGATACACCAGTACAATTGTCAATTATGTTATTATTCCTCCATTTAGGCTCAGATCGTTTGATGTTTGACAACGCACTGCATGATGTGTTAGCTGATGTAATGAGCTTGTTTTGAAAATGTAAGAAATATAAAGTACAGATATTTGTGTAAAACTGTACGGAGTAAAAGTAAAAAGTAGTCAGAAAAATAAATCTACTTACTTCTCACCTCTGCCGGATACACAGAAACAGTGTTAGTGTCTTATTTTAAGTTTTTTTAATTTTAATTATTGTTTCCAGTCACGTTTCTGTCTTTGTGTTGTGTCTGTTTGGTTCAGACTTTCAGGATGGGGAGAAATGTTGGAATGAGTGGTGACAACATTTATAAAAGCTAAATTACTGGTCAGCCACTGTCCCTGTGTTCTTTCAGCTATAATGATATGCTAGGCTTTGGGTATACACAGACCAACACTGAGCCAGGGTGCATTTAGATGACTGAGATCGCCTCCTGAGCAGAGTTAAATCTGGGTGAAACTGGTCCCACACAAAGTATATATTTCTACATGTGAGGATAGTTCGACACTTGGTTTTGCTTTCAAATTAAAGGAACATGACAGATAAACATATGTCAGGCTTAAAGAAACGCTGAGAGGAAGATATGATGCCTGCCTGGTCACGTAATCAGGAATGTGCTCCAAAACTTTAAAACAACTACATTTTTCTTGCAATGTAAAACCAACATGATTGGTTGGTGGAAACAAAGCGAAGAGGTAACAGAAGTTTTTCTGTCATATTACAAATGTATGGACTGAGTTTTGTAGATCTATTTAAATCATAGACCAATTTATATGTTTTATACCTTTAGTGTATTTTTATTTTGTTTTGGTTTGTATTCATTTAAACGGTTGCAGCTGTAACAACAGAAATTTCCCACTGGGATCAATAAAGTATTTCTGATTCTGATTATAACTTTACCATTGAATTCAAGATTAATACATAAAAACCTGAAGAGCTGCGAGTATTAGCTTTAATCCTGTCAGTCAAAGAGGAACCTCTTATTCAATTCAATTCAATTCAATTTTATTTATATAGCGCCAAATCACAACAGTCGCCTCAAGGCACTTTGTATTGTGGGTAAAGACCCTACAATAACACAGAGAAAACCCAACAGTCAAAACGACCCCCTATGAGCAAGTACTTGGCGACGGTGGGAAGGAAAAACTCCCTTTTAACAGGAAGAAACCTCCAGCAGAACCTGGCTCAGGGAGGGGCAGTCATCTGCTGCGACCGGTTGGGACTGAGGGGAGAGAGACAGGACAAAAGACATGCTGTGGAAGAGAGCCAGAGATTAATAATAATGATTAAATACAGAGTGAAGTATAAACAAGTGAATAAAGGTGAATGAGAAGAAACAGTGCATTATGGGACCCCCCCTCAGCAGCCTAGGCCTATAGCAGCATAACTACGGGGTGGTTCAGGGTCACCTGATCCAGCCCTAACTATAAGCTTGATCATAAAGGAAAGTTTTAAGCCTAATCTTAAAAATAGAGAGGGTGTCTGTCTCCCGAATCCAAGCTGGGAGCTGGTTCCACAGATGAGGGGCCTGAAAGCTGAAGGCTCTGCCTCCCATTCTACTCTGAAGTATCCTAGGAACCACAAGTAAGCCAGCAGTCTGAGAACGAAGTGCTCTATTGGGGTGATATGGTACTATGAGGTCTTTGAGATAAGATGGGGCCTGATTATTCAAGACCTTGTATGTTAGGAGAAGGATTTTAAATTCTACTCTAGATTTAACAGGGAGCCAATGAAGAGAAGCCAATATGGGAGAAATCTGCTCTCTCTTTCTAGTCCCTGTCAGTACTCTAGCTGCAGCATTTTGGATCAGCTGAAGGCTTTTCAGGGAGTTT
Source organism: Pterophyllum scalare (assembly GCA_024447675.2). Classification (NCBI taxonomy): domain Eukaryota; kingdom Metazoa; phylum Chordata; class Actinopteri; order Cichliformes; family Cichlidae; genus Pterophyllum; species Pterophyllum scalare. The sequence continues at coordinate 6,498 of JAMQGT020009796.1, read as the reverse complement.
TTAGGACAGCCTGATAATAATGGTGGGTAATCAAAGATCTGAAGTACTTGCATGGCAAATATTGCAAAACTCCACCTCTTAATTCCACTGTCAGAGAGTGAGTGGGAAGATTAACAAGGTTATGTCTGTTTGCCAGGAGCGAGCGTGAGAGGGACATGTCAGCGAGGGAAAACCAGTACATGCAGAGCTTATGCTGCATCCTTGGCATGTTTTTGTACAGTAATGGCCGGATGGGACAGAGCTGAAGGCAAAGATGAAAAGCTCTTTGATGGTTATACAGAGAACAGAATGAGCTCATGATGAGAACAGTTTGTTTTTATTGCTAGTTTTCTCTGATCTCATTAACCGTCTGCTGCATCTGTGTACAAATATCTGTATGTTCAGCCTCTTGTTTTGAAATTATTATTTTTTCTCTTTTTGATCTTTTGTGCGTCCATCTTTAGGACAGCCAAGTCTGACCATCACATACAGGGTCAGGATTAGGGCAGGAATCACAGGGTAACTGTTACAACACTGCTGCGATATACTGGTTTAAAGTGAGTTTAAATTGACTGACTGTATGTTGCACTAAAACAGTTATTTTTATAGTCAGTGTATCAAGAGGAAACAATACGGTATATCGCAATGTCTAGATGTTCTGCCACTTCACGTCCTCACCGTTTTCATCTTCCTTCTCAGTCGTTACACTTTCATCTGTTTTAATCTGTATTTCTATTATCTTCCATTTTATCTGCCTTCCTCACTGCACTTCGCTTTTGCTCTCACAGTCACATCTTCATCTTTTTCATATCCCAGATTTCTCTCTGCTTCTCTACTGTACGAGAGAGAGCGCTGGTCTCAGCAGCTTCCTGTGTCACAAAAGACCCCTCTGTTTCCCCCCTCTGGGTTTCTGCTGCAGCCTCCCCACCCCCTTCCTCAACACCCCTGTGGCACATTCCCTCCCTCCACCCCCCCGGTGCATTCCTTATTGACCTCAGCAGGCTGAGGAGTCCCTCTGTCAGCAGGCACTGTGAGACTGGGAACCGAGCCTTCACTCATCTGTGGAAGCAGTTGTTGAGTTTAGGTTGAGTCAGTCTCAAGAGCATGCCTTTAAATGTGAGCTAACAGACTGGACAACATTCAGAGAGTATGCTAATAATAAAAGTATAATAAATAAGACATAAATTATTATGTGCCAAACATCTCCAAAATGAAAATGTAGTAACACAGAGGTGTGTCTGCTTCAAATGAAAACAGAACATTTAATTTCATTTGTACTATAAAAAAAAAAAAGGGTTTTAGTGTGTAACATCTCCCTGACAGACTTGTTTGTAGCTTCTGTGTAGGGATAACAACACTTCCTGGTCACTATAGTGATGTCATCCAGATCACAGGCAGGTGCATTTCAGGTTCAGTAGTTACCTGTCAAACTGGCATCAACAGCAAACTCCACAAACAATTCTTAATGTGTGTCAAATGTGTGAAAGGGGACATTTTGTTACTAGAAGCTTTCTGGTTTTCACTTGTGGTCTGAGTCCTGTTGACCTATCATGTTGAGCATGCATTCTTTACCTTCAGGTGAACAGTATGTGTGGAGGGCAAAAAATGGATGATCCTGGCCAGAATCACATAAGCTCATCACCAGCTACAAAATGAGGATGGTTATGGAAATTGAAAATCTTGGCCCGAATGTATGCAGGCTATGCTGGAAACTCCCCAGAGGCTAGACCTCCAGAGACTAGGTTAGGGCTTCTCATGTTTTAATCTGTACAAAGGTTCTTTGATGTATTACAGCTATAAACTGCCTTATGTTTTACCTATTAGAGCCCTCAGCTTTCACACTTGTAAATGAAATGATGATTTGCCACATAAAAAAGGAGATGTTTCTCCAGTATTACAGTTTAAATAGTGACAGAACCACCAGGAAGAAGTTTCTTACTGCTACCATGTTAAGAGCTAATGTTCCTGTAGTGTCATACTGGGCATTAGTTTTCACTACCAAAACTGAAGCTCAGTTCCTTGACACTGATTTTCCATTTTTCATTCAGGTTGACTCTTCCTCTGAATGGAGTCATTTGTTGTCTTGAAATTATAACCTTTCCTGGAGGAGCTCAGTTCAGCAGCTGGTGTGAAAGGGGGCTTTAAGCTCTTTGCGTCAGCTGTGGCTCCTCTACAGCTCTTTGAAATGGTCAGCTGGGCCAAGTACAGTGAAGTGTCGGGCTAATGCCAAACTGACCCATCTGACCTTCACCTCCACCTCACAGGGTCCAGCTGACTGATCAGGGGTTACAGCTGGGCTTCACTGAACCTCTGTCCATCGTTCAACTAGCCAAATACTCTTAATGCCTCACATTCTTGGTGCTTCTCGTCTTTCATTCTTTACAATAAAGAAGACCCAGAAGACAAGCTGCTTTTCATCCTTAAAGTGCTCTGCTGTCCTTGTAGAGTCAATCGGGAGCTCTATCAGCTCATATGGAGGAAGTATTATAACTCACTGAGCTGTGTTTCTAGTCAGGTTCCTGCACAGGTTTATCTTTATTTTTGATATTTGCACAGGAGATGGGCACTACAAATGAAACGGGAACTTTGAAAGTGACCAGATCAGACGTTCTTTCTTTTGTGTGGAGTTCTGTGTGGGTTGGACTGGGTTTTCTTAGAAGTTGTAATTTTTAAAAAATGAGCGGTTCAGGTGATGAAGATATTGTCCAGCACTTCCTAAAAGTAAATGTGGCCAGTGCGTATACTGCAGTCTGGTCCATTTACCTCACATATTGGGCATCATGTGTGCTCCCACGTGCATTTTCTACTCACCAAAAGGTGGCGCTGTCACTTGGTGTTGGCTCTCACTGCAGTATTGTATCACTCCCTGTTCCTGTTTTGAAGCTGAAAGAACCTGAAAATCACCTTAATCCTTTTAGGTTTGATTGGAAAGATTCCACACAACACATAGGATAAGGAGTCAATTACTAAATTTAATAAAGCAATCTCAAACAGGTTTACAGAGTACTCTGGTTCAGAATTGTCAAAGTTGCCTAATACAGCCAATCGGTGCAGCTTCACACAAGCCTGACACCACTCTCTATCTTTGTCCAACTTTTATACACAAGATTAGACACAATTAATTCAATTCAATTCAATTTTATTTATATAGCGCCAAATCACAACAAACAGTCGCCTCAAGGTGCTTTGTATTGTGGGTAAAGACCCTACAATAACACAGAGAAAACCCAACAGTCAAAACGACCCCCTATGAGCAAGCACTTGGCAACGGTGGGAAGGAAAAACTCCTTTTAACAAGGAAGAAATGTCCAGCAGAACCAGGCTCAGGGAGGGGCAGTCATCTGCTGCGACCGGTTGGGGCTGAGGGGAGAGACACAGGACAAAAGACATGCTGTGGAAGAGAGACAGAGATTAATAATAATGATTAAATACAGAGTGAAGTATACACAAGTAAATAAAGGTGAATGAGAAGAAACAGTGCATTATGGGACCCCCCTCAGCAGCCTAGGCCTATAGCAGCATAACTAAGGGGTGGTTCAGGGTCATCTGATCCAGCCCTAACTATAAGCTTGATCAAAAAGGAAAGTTTTAAGCCTAATCTTGAAAATAGAGACGGGTGTCTGTCTCCTGAATCCAAGCTGGGAGCTGGTTCCACAGATGAGGGGCCTGAAAGCTGAAGGCTCTGCCTCCCATTCTACTTTTAAGTATCCTAGGAACCACAAGTAAGCCAGCAGTCTGAGAACGAAGTGCTCTATTGGGGTGATACGGTACCATAAGGTCTTTGAGATAAGATGGGGCCTGATTATTCAAGACCTTGTATGTTAGGAGAAGGATTTTAAATTCTACTCTAGATTTAACAGGGAGCCAATGAAGAGAAGCCAATATGGGAGAAATATGCTCTCTCTTTCAATTCAATTCAATTTTATTTATATAGCGCCAAATCACAACAAACAGTCGCCTCAAGGCGCTTTGTATTGTTGGTAAAGACCCTACAATAACACAGAGAAAACCCAACAGTCAAAACGACCCCCTATCAGCAAGCACTTGGCGACGGTGGGAAGGAAAAACTCCCTGTTAACAGGAAAAACCTCCAGCAGAACCAGGCTCAGGGAGGGGCAGTCATCTGCTGCGACTGGTTGGGGCTGAGGGGAGAGAGACAGGACAAAAGACATGCTGTGGAAGAGAGACAGATATTAATAATAATGATTAAATACAGAGTGAAGTATAAACAAGTAAATAAAGGTGAATGAGAAGAAACAGTGCATTATTGGACCCCCCCTCAGCAGCCTAGGCCTATAGCAGCATAACTAAGGGGTGGTTCAGGGTCATCTGATCCAGCCCTAACTATAAGCTTGATCAAAAGGAAAGTTTTAAGCCTAAGCTTAAAAATAGAGAGGGTGTCTGTCTCCCGAATCCAAGCTGGGAGATGGTTCCACAGATGAGGGGCCTGAAAGCTGAAGGCTCTGCCTCCCATTCTACTTTTAAGTATCCTAGGAACCACAAGTAAGCCAGCAGTCTGAGAACGTAGTGCTCTATTGGGGTGATACGGTACTATGAGGTCTTTGAGATAAGATGGGGCCTGATTTTTCAAGACCTTGTATGTTAGGAGAAGGGTTTTAGATTCTACTCTAGATTTAACAGGGAGCCAATGAAGAGAAGCCAATATGGGAGAAATCTGCTCTCTCTTTCTAGTCCCTGTCAGTACTCTAGCTGCAGCATTTTGGATCAGCTGAAGGCTTTTCAGGGAGTTTTTAGGACAGCCTGATAATAATGAATTACAGTAGTCCAGCCTAGTAAGTAATAAATGGATTAACTTTTCAGCATCAGTCTGAGAAAGGATGTTTCTAATTTTATAAATATTGTGCAGATGTAAAAAAGCCATCCTACATATCTGTTTAATATGTGCATTGAAGGACATATCCTGGTCAAAAATGACTCCAAGATTTCTCACAGTGTTACTGGAGGCCAAAGTAATGCCATCCAGAGTAAGTATCTGGTTTGACACTGTGCTTCTAAGATTTGTGGGGCCGAGTACAAGAACTTCAGTTTGATCTGAATTTAGTAGCAGGAAATTCAGAGGTCATCCAGGCCTTTATGTCTTTAAGACATTCCTGCAGTTTAACTAACTGATGTGTGTCATCTGGCTTCATGGATAGATAAAGCTGAGTATCATCTGCATAACAATGGAAATTGATGCAATGCTTTCTAATCATACTGCCTAAGGGAAGCGTGTACAATGTAAATAAAATTGGACCTAGCACAGAACCCTGTGGAACTCCATAATTAACCTTAGTGTGTGAAGAGAGACTCCCCATTTACATGAACAAATTGGAATCTATTAGATAAATATGATTCAAAGCACTGCAGTGCAGTACCTTTAATACCTATGGCATGCTCTAATCTCTGTAAGAAAATGTTATGATCAACAGTATCAAAGCTGCACTGAGGTCCAACAGGACAAGCACAGAGATGAGTCCACTGTCAGAGGCTGTAAGAAGATCATTTGTAACCTTCACTAATGCTGTTTCTGTACTGTGATGAATTCTGAAACCTGACTGAAACTCTTCAAATAAACCGTTCCTCTGCAGATGATCAGTTAGCTGTTTTACAACTACTCTTTCAAGGATTTTGGAGAGAAAAGGAAGGTTGGAGATTGGCCTATAATTAGCTAAGACAGCTGGGTCAAGTGATGGCTTTCCAAGTAGCGGTTTAATTACAGCCACCTTGAAGGCCTGTGGTACATAGCCACCTAATAAAGACAGATTGATCATATTTAAGATTGAGGCATCAATAATTGGAAAGACTTCTTTGAACAGTCTAGTAGGAATGGGATCTAATAAACATGTTGCTGGTTTGGAGGAAGTAACTATTGAAGTTAACTCCAAAAGATCAACTGGAGCCAAAGAGTCTAAACAAATACCAGCAGTGCTGAACGCAACCAAACATGAAGATAAATCTTTGAGATGGTTTTGAATAATTTTTCCTCTAATGTCTAAAATTTTATTTGTAAAGAAATCCATGAAGTCATTACTAGTTAGAGTGAAAGGAATACTGGGCTCTACAGAGCTCTGACTCTTTGTCAGCCTGGCTACAGTGCTGAAAAGAAACCTGGGGTTGTTCTTATTTTCTTCAATTAATGATGACTAGTAAGATGTCCTAGCTTTACGGAGGGCTTTTTTATAGAGCAACAAAACTCTTTCTCCAGGCTAAATGAGCATCTTCTACTTTAGTGAGACGCCATTCCCTCTCCAGCTTACGGGTTATCTGCTTTAAGCTGCGCGTTTGTGAATTATACCACGGAGTCAGGCACTTCTCATTTGAGGCTTTCCTTTTCAGAGGAGCCACAGTATCCAAAGTCGTACGCAGTGAGGATGTAAAAACTATCGATGAGATAATCTACCTCACTGGGGAGCAGAGTTTAGGTAGCTGCTCTGCACTGTGTTGGCACATGGCACTGAAGAGGATAATAATGAAGGAATTAGATCCTTAAACTTAGTTACAGCACTTTCACAAAGACTC
>JAMQGT020009795.1:0-44376 GCA_024447675.2 Pterophyllum scalare | reverse complement strand
ATGGTTTGGCCCAAATCAGCAGAAACCCCAAGTACATTAAATCCTCCCTGTTGCCTAACAAAATGACAAGATTGTACTGGTCATGTGAACAGCCTTAAATTTGAGAATGGCACTCTCTTGTGTCTCTAGCGTTTCAGTTTAAATTACAAGTTTAAATTAAAAGAAATTCATAGTTGCAAATACAGGCGAAGAACATACAGTAATTCTGATAAGATCAGGGAAGGAAGTTCAACATATCATCCATCCATTTTCTTAGCTGCTTATCCAATTCAGGGTCACAGGGTGACTGGAGCCTGTCCCAGCTGTCATACAGCAAGAGGTGTGCTACACCCAGCTTCATTTTCACTAACATGAGCAATCAGGCTAAGCAGTTGCACAATAGTGATTACCAATTAGGTAAGTCAACACAGAGTTTCCCAATCTAGTTATCAACATGTTCACATGAAAGAGGTGGTGGTGTTGGCATCTGACCAGTCGCAAACATGGACAGGAATACTGTCAGCAGAGCTGATATTTTTGTAAACTATGGTTTGCTCTTCCTTTGTAAAATATGCAAACTGGACACATAATACATTCTGTACAGGAAAGCAGTTGATGCAGCCAAAGCTCACTGAAGTTTGAGGAATTCTCCAGGAATGGTGACACTAATATGAGAATTTCATTGGTGAGCATGTAGTTATTTTACACTTCGAACTTCTTTTCCCGAACACAACCTACTTCAGCAAAGGTTAGGTCTTCAGTTACCACAGAGATATACCCTCAGAACAAGAGAAAGGTAAATGGAGACCGTTCAGCTTCAAAGTAAGTTTAAACTTTTGAAATGCGTTGGTGGTAGCAGTAAGTGTTAAATCGGTCTCCATTTCGACTTGGTGTCACCCTTTTTCCAAGTTTAACTACCAGTCAGTGAGTAGTTGGTGACTGTTTGCAGGCAAGTTGGCATCTTACATGCAAACTGTGGACAACCACGGCAATCTGGTAACAGTCAGTGCAATCACAAAGAGGGTTCTGGTGTATCACCTTCTGTGTGACCAACCTCCAGCAACCACTTGCCAACCAGTCAGGGAATACACAATTTTACCAACCAACCAAGAGGTTACCAGGGGTCACCAACCGGTCCTTAGGCCCATGTGACTGAGGCCTAATCCTGCTCAATACTACAGGCTTTAGTGTATGTTCCAATAGTGAACAATTAGTTTATCTAAAATAAAAAATACTCACAGGAGATATTTCAGAATATTTTTTTCTTTGTTTTTGTCACTTGAAACAAACATTACTAGTTGGATTACTTCTCCGTCTTTTCTGTCTTGTCTTATCCTGACTCCTGAGTAGTTCAGCCAGAGTGATTTCAGAAAGACTGAGGAACATTTTTGAGGTCTGTTATGCTAAAATAATTCCACATTGCAAATATTCAAGAATGCAAACAGGACATTTGTTTGGCATATGTTATTTTACAGAATCCGAAATATTTTTCATGTCCAAAATTTCATTCTGAGAACCTTTTCTAATCCAGACTGTTTTAACCAACTTATCCCACTATCATAAGTCACTGTCTTATTTATAATTAAACATTTGCACATGATTTATTTTTCTTCTCTGATCCTTTTAAATATGCCAGTTACTCCACCATAACTCTGTGATTGTACCTTCTTTACATCTCTTCATTTGCCACCTGTCACACTCATAGAGTTGACAGTTTCTGGTGAACTGAAATCATTCCACGTAAACATTCTCAGGAAGTGTCTCTGACATGAAAAAATGAACTGACATTTACCTTCTGAGTCTGAAGAGGAGGAAGATGAAGTCTGCTCGGAAGCTTCTCGCTGATGAGTAAGCGGCATTCATGTACGGAGAGGAACTTCACATCCCAGATGGAGAGTGACAGAATCAATTGTGCGTGTGTCAATCAGTCACCCTCTGCGTTGGGTGTTTCCTACCACTGCCTGAGACGAAGCAATTTGGGTTGGGGTGGAGTTGTCTACATTTTCTTGTTTGTTGTGACACCAGTCAGTTTTGTCAGCCCACATGTGAGTATCTTTCCAGCACACTTTCAGTGAAATGTGTCTGGTTTTCACAAGCATGTTGTAGAGCAGAGGTCTCCATCGGTCCGTGGGTCATTTGGTACCGGGCTGCACTTAAAGAATAAATAACTTACACGTTCCATTTTACTTAATATCCGAGTCTAAACAATGTTTTATTTTGAAAAATGGTCAGATTCTCTGTTACATTAGTCTATGACTCCCTCTTGACATGTCAAGACATGGTCACGTGATACATCACCACTAAAATGAAACCCACAAGTTTCACTGGGTCCCATACCTGTCTAATGAAATAGATTGGTTGACCTACATAATGCTTGTTTAAATACTTGAGTGTTCAACAAGTGTAGAAAAGTGTCATATAAGAACTAGTTCATTTACCATTTATATTTAGCAACACCGGGGATAACAGTGAGGCAGACCCAGCCAAGCCAAGCTGACACCCTCCATGTGAAATCAAAGCTTGTATTGGTGTGTGCCGGCTGATAGTGAGGCCGAACCCAGCCAACCCACAAGCTAGCAAAAACGAGTTGCAGAGAAACAAGCTCAGGGCTCACACTGACTCAGCGCTATGGTGAGTTGGATTTTTCATGCGCTTTGTACAGTAAAAAATTGCCTAAGTCGAAGTCGCACAAATCAGATTTTCGCTCTAGTCAGTTGGCTTCTGCAGGTACCGATTGTTCCAAACGTTGATTCCAATAAAATCATCTCCTAAATCTGTCATGGTCCGGGGTTTGTGGACCCTGCATTTTTTGTTTTGACTTTAATTTGTCTGTTCTGGGGGTTTTCTTTTGTTGTAGGGTTTTAGTTATTTCTAGTTCCTTGTGTTTTCTTGTGTCAAGTCTGCGTCTCTGTTCCCCTGAGTCCTTTCCTGTTTTATTTCGACAGTCTCGTGTTCCCTGTGTTTTGTGTTTAGTTTTGCTTCCCTTGTTTCATTAGGTTCATTTGGCTCACCTGTCGTCCCCTGGTGTTTTCACTTGCCCTAATCCCCTTGTGTGTATTTAAGCCCTTAGTTTTCCTCTGTTCCTTGTTTGGGTCCTCGTCATTGTTTATGTCCTGGTGGATGTTCCTGCTGAGTGCTTTTTAGTTTCAAGTTTCTTCGGGTTTTTTGTGTTTTTGTGTCAGCGGCTCCAGACCAGCCGTATGTCAAAAGATTTAAATAAACTTTCAGTAAAGTTCAGCTCTTGCCTCCTGTCCTGCTCTGAGGTCCTCCCTGCCTTCCTAGCACCCAGCCATGACAAAATCAGTCAGATTTTCTTCTACCATGGATGAAAAATGTGGTCCCATTGTAATACATGTCCATTTAAATGTAATCGCATAAGTCGAATGAGTTTAGCGCTAAAGACCTCCTCTGGCTCCCATCTGCCTACTTCCAAGCATCGGCTCGTTCATGAGCAACTACACATACTAACAATGCCTGGTGATCGCTTTAGTGTCTATACCAGTTCATTTCACCGGAGACAATCATGGCAAGGCGCAGGAGGCAATCGTAAGTTACACTTACAAGCAAAAATATGAGATTGTAAAATCTGCAGAAGCAAATCCAGAGAATAAGCGAAAGAAATTGCAGCTAAATTTGATATTAGGCCCCAAACTGTCAGATATTTTGAAAAATCGGATTTTATCCGACATACACTTAAGATGGATTTTTTACAAATCGAAATGGGCCATTTGAATCCAGCTGAGGTGATTTCTGCTGTATTTGTCTATCTAATTTTGAAGACATGTTTAAATGTTACCATGGCGACCAGAGAGCATTGTGGGCAGAGAGGATGTTGTTCATGCTGTGGCACGATGTTACGAGGACTCTGCTGATAAAGTTGCATACGAATACAATTCACGTTTATTATTATACTTAGAAAATATCCCACTTTTGATTATGGTCGTATCATTTATTTTGATGTATTTATCCACCAGACCTTATAGCCGGGGTCTGTGGCTCAAAAAGGGTTGAGGACCACTGCAGTAGCAGGGATCTCTTGCACCAACTGTCACATCTAGGTTGGAATTTCTAAACATTTTATCACGAATACTCTCAGGATGTTTCCTAATTTTTTTTTATTCCATGTAATATCTTGAGCTGGTTGATATTTTTTGATTGGACTGGAATTGTTTTAATCTCAAGCTAAAGCGGCAGAAAGCTTTCATTGCTTTTTTTTCCATGTCAAATATATGAACTAGGAATAGCAAATTCCCACTGACTGGAAAAAGGCAGTAGAAAGTTAAAGGTACAACCACTTAAAATTATTGGCTGATCCTTGACAGGACCTTGGCGGATCCGTGGCCTTGGACAAAATTAGGTCCCCGGCTTATGACGTGGGTCATACCACAAGTGGCAATCAGCACGCCATTAGCATTTAACCCAGTCCTCCATGTAAACGGCTCTCCCAGCCCCACAGACGAAGATTTTCAACCCTTCACACAAACATCCCTCTCCATGTCCAGGGTGTGAACTGGACAATGGACAGAAGATATTTTGCGACTGCTAGCATTAAAATAATCCTTTGAAATAACTAGTTTCTATTTTCCTTAGCTGTAGGAGGACTAGCGATTGTTACTTTTTCCATTTCAGTGCTTGCTGCTCGCTGATGCACATCATTTGCATTACACTGACACTCTGTCACCTTTAATGTGTGAAATGAGTCTTCCTCTTACCTGTGGACAAGAAAAAAAAAAACTGCTAGACGGTACTTCCCGCCTGCAAATTCCAAATAGAAAATAGATAACTCAACTATTTTCGTGTATTGTCCTCGGTAATTAGATCCACTTTATTCCTCTTTGCAAAGACTCTAAAGATCTATTTTTTATTTTTAATCACAGCACATTCATCATATTTACCTAATAGTGTTGATACTGTAGGACCTCAGGAGACTGAAAACATTTTTTTTAATATAGAGTCATGAGATTAATAACTGATATCAACTTTATGCATTTGCTATATCCTTTCTTGTGATTGTGTCATCAAAGCAACATCTAGCTATACAGTATCATCATACAGTACAACTCTTTAAACTGAATGTGCGAAATAAACCAAGGAAAATTACAGGAAACTGTCTTAAAATACGCACGGGAAACAGCTGATTTTCTAAAAGTCAGACAAATTATGTATAATTACAGTAATCCAGTGTGGAGAAAGTAAATTTTTTTTTGAGAGTTTTATCATGACAAAAACACGTCTCAGTCATATCGTCTTTATTTCACATAGGATATCTTAAAAAATACTGAAGGTAGAAGCACGCAGTTACATGCATTTGCCAAAGTATCAATAAAACTTTGTGAGACTCTCTTTAGAAGTAATACATCTTTGTAGGGCTGCAACTATCGATTATTTTAGTAATAGAGTATTCCATCAGTTATTCCATCAATTAATTGAGAACTTGAGTTTTTTTCTTCTTTCTAACGCCTGATCCAAACTCCAGTCCAGTAGGTGGCGGTAATGCAGCTCTAAGCTGGTTGGCCAACCGCCATTAAACCCACAAGAAGCAGGTGAAACGCTCTCACGGAGATACCTGAGTGCTTCAGAGTTTAAACAAAGCATCGAAGCAACAAATTTGCGTCGAGGATTTTTTATAATTGAATTATTCAAGTTACTCGAGGAATCGTTGCAGCCCTACGTCTTTGCAATTGTTTGCGACTGCAACGTATAAACAGTCAAACATCTTTCTAGATTCCGCTTGTTTCTGTCTCATTAGAAAAGGCCATGCTTTTATTTCTTCCAGATTTGACTTCGGTACTTTGACTGCACTTTATTCCTGCATCTGTTATTGTGACATACACAGGCTACAATTAATTCAAAATGCTGCCACCAGGCTGTTAACGTGTAGCAAATGAAGCAACTGCATTACAGTAATCCTTGCAGCCCTCCACTGGGTACCTGTTAATTTTAGGACAGATTTTAAGATTTTATTGCTTGTTTTCAAAGCCCTACACAGGCAGGCTCCTGCCTACATCCACAAGCTACTTCCCCCATATGAACCTGGAAGCTGCCTGAGATCTCCTGGCCTGGGCTCCTTAGTGCTCCCAAAAACTCATCTGGTCATTAAATGTGACTGAACCTTTGCAGTTTAAACCCTACAACTCTGGAAATCTCTGCCTGAAGATCTGAGGCAGAAAAACTGCAACTCCTAAATCTTTTCTTGTTCTTCTTGTTTTCCCTGCATTTGAAATTGCTTTTAATTCTGTTGAAATTGTTTTAATTTATCTTTATGGTTTGAAATTTTGTAACCATTTTTAAAGTGCTGTATAAATGCAAATTAAATGAAGCAGATATAATTATTATCAGCAATTCTATTAATGGGACTCGGCATCACTGACCAAACAATAATGCCACAGGGTACTGTAGTACAATATTACATCACACCTGTGGCCTCTTTAGCAAAGGGCAGGTCCAGCCCTACTTTGACTGTGGCTACATTTGATCAAAACATGCAGTTCATTGGCTTGTTAGACATTTTCTCACAAATCAAAACAAAATCAGTATAGTGTTTGACAAGTTTGGTCAAGAGTCCTGCAGTACACCACCAGGGTGATTCTGAAGTTTTCATATTCTGAGGTAATTCAGTAAGGAATCAGCGCCAGTCTCTCCTCTTTGATGTCTCCTCTCTCTTCTCTGCATTTGGTTCAGGATCCAGTGGATTTAAAGCACGAGGCAAGATGTTTGAAGTGAAATCCACCTCTGGGAAGCTTCTGTTCTCCGCCGATGAGCAGGAGGTGGTAGTGGGCGCAGAGCGGCTCCGAGTGATGGGTGAGTGACCGGCTTCGAAAGCCTCCGAATGCTTGTTTAGGATCTAAATTGGGAAATGGCTGATAGATGATGGATGTTGAAGCTCCAGCAGAAGGTGTTTTGTTTTACTGGTTTGGCTTTTGTTGTAATATTTGTATCAAGGACCTTAAGCTGATGGTTGCTGGTGGACTCGCATTTGGCAGAGTAAAAAGCTTTAATTTGTGATTCCAAGGACTTTGTCTAGGGCCTTTTTTGGGGGGGGTATCTTACTAGTAACCATTTTGTTGCCACTCTAGCTGAGATATACACTTGTTCTTTTTACACACACACACACACAGACACACACACACACTAAGATGCACACATGCTTCTGTATCTGAACTGATGTAATGTGTCAAACTGACATACAATAAATGCAAAGCAGAGTAATGTAATGCTTATATTAGCATCATAAGCAGTGGATAGCGAGGAGAGTTGTGCTCAGATCTCTGCTGGTTGTACTTGTGTATGTGAGGAGTAAGATGACAACGAGCAAAAAAACATGATGAGGACATTTTTTCTTTTCTCAGACAGAGAAATTCAAGGCAAGGTAGGTGAGGAGAGTGATTGGGGAGCTCATATTTGCCAAGAGGAATCAGCGGGCGGGGGGTGGTGACACGTTAGTCCTTTAAACAAATGAGTTTTGTGCTTATGACAAGAGATAAGAAGTGACAGAGTTGTTCTGACTGCCACGGCCAGTCGGCCTCCGAGTGATGCCGCTGCGACAAATGATTTCCTGTGAGAGCAGAGGGATGTAACTGAGGATAGTGAAGACAAAATTAGCTCTCAGACAGTCATTAATACAAGAATAAACAAAGCATCTGCATACAATTAATGCTTCAGCAGAGAGGATCATCCTGGAGTCTGCCTGCAGGAAGTGGTAGATTTAAGCTTAATGTTGGCTTCCCTTTCTCATAAGGTCATGTCACAAAACTGGAGCTTTGACTTAAACAGATACTCTGTTTGACATGGAAGCCCTGCCAGAGGGTTATTAATGAGCTGCTGGTGAAATTGTGTTTTTTGGAGCTGTAAACATGGGATTTTTATTTATTGTGACAATGAATGAAACCTGTGAGGTCATGTTTTTCCCCTGGAGCTGTAAATGGTTTCCCAACTCATATATTTAACCGCAATCACTGTCTTCCCAAAATCTGACCTTTTTTTTTCTTCAGAAAGCAATACTTATTGCTTATTTCCAAAGTATAAGGTTACAGTTAGGCTCTGGGGATAGGGTTGGGGTCAGCTATACCTCATAACTTTACATTTTATTTTGTGAAAGAGGACAGAGGGAATATTTACGTGGGCAAAAAATTGTTGTCTTTTCAAGAGTGTGCCGTTAGGAGGCATACAATGGTACTGAACAGAAAGGAATGAATCATATCATAAAAATTTAACTTTCAGGGAGATAGAGGGTTTAAAACATAATATGCACTGCTGTGAAATTTCCCTTCTTCCTGATTTCTTAGTTTTTGCATATTTCTCACGCTGATGTGTTTCAGATAAACTAATTTGAATATTAGACAAGGATAACTAAATGTTTAAATGATGGCTTCAGTGATTGCTGCGCACTTGGGCTGCAACTACCGATTATTTTAGTAATCGAGTATTCTATTGATTATTTAATCAATTATCGGATAAGAAATATTTGTTTCGTAATAACAATCATCTGCTTATTTTAACTTCCATTCTGCAGTGAAACAAAAAGTGGTTGATGAAGGATGAAGGACCTCCAGCTGTTTCCCAGTAAAGGTTTTAACGGTGGTTATGGGGAAAAGTGCTGCTGTTTTGAACGCTAGGAAAACATATCCTTTCGCTCCACCTGAGCTCACCATCTTTTTTTGAAAAACTGGGGGCTGCATCCGCTTAATGCTGTAATGCTTTTAATTCACAAGCATCCTCCTAAATATGTTTCTATTGCAGGTCTATTTTTAGTCGCTAATCAGGGATTAAAGCATTAAAAAAAATACTTTAACGGAGCCTCTCGGTACCGAACAGGATCACTAGTGCTAATGGAAGCATCTGCTAGCGAACTGTCGTTATAGCGATATGTTCTGGGAGCTAACAGCTGAAGTAAAGAAAAAAATAACAGTTGAAATTCTCAGCACAGTGAGCACAACACACAAACACGCACACACACACACACACACACACACACACACGGCAGAGAGCAGTGGAGGTGTGGAAAAATGTGTCAGCGATGATCCACTCTGTGTTGACGAACTTATAGACTGTCAGAGAACTTTAATGCTGCTTATGCAGGTGAAACGCTCTGCTTACATGGTGACACCGGAGTGCATTGAAAAGAAGCATCAGAGCAACAAATTTGTGTCGAGGATTTTTCATAATCATATTATTCGAATTACTCGAGGAATCATTGCAGCCCTACTGCACACACAGTTAAGGTCAGAGTTCATGCTTCAATAATAGAAAGAGACTGGGCAAAAATGGCACCCATGGGCGTGTTCCAAGGAGAAAATCACTGCTGACCAAAAAACCCCCACAAAGGCTCGTCTCACCTTTGCTAAAAGCCATTCTGATGATCCCCAAGGCTTCTGAGACAATATTCTGTGGACTGACGACACTAGTCAATGTCCGGACTTAAATCCGATTGAGGTGCTTTGGTGTGACCTTAAACAGGTTGTACATTTAGGTTGGAAACCCTCCGGTGTGGCTGAATTAAAAAATTCTGCAAAGAAGAGTGGGCCAGAATTGCTCCACAGTGTTGTGAAAGACTCATCGTCGGTCACCACAGACACTTGATTGCAGTTCTTGCAGCCGAGGGTGGCACAACCAGTTATTAGGTTTAGGGGGCAATTACTTTTCCACACAGAGCCAGGCAGGTTTGGATAGCCTTTTTCCTCATTTAAAAACTGCATTTTGTATTTATTCTGATTATCTTTGACTAATATTAAAATTTTGTTGATGATCTTAAACATTTAGGTTTGACAGATATGCACATAAAAAAAGAGAAGAAATCAAGCACGGGGCAAATACTTTTTCATAAGACTTCACAGTGGAAAAACAACCACCAGAGTTAATTGTGGCTTGTTCCTTACATGTTTTTATTTTGTACATGAGCTTCAGTAGGAGGGAGCTCAAATAGCTTGAAATCAGAATAATTAAGATCTAAAAATTCTTGCTATGAAGATGCACCTGGCTGTGTTATGTCTTTGACGCAGTTTACCCATTTTAGCTTCTTCATATTTTTAATTTCTTCCTTCCCTCCCTATTACTTAGAAAGTTTCTTTCTCTCTGCTGTTTTCTTTGTAACATCAGTCACCATTATTTTTGCATCTGCCATCATTCACCATCACTCATCCATCTGCTCCATCCATTCAGCAACATTAAAAGATAAACAGACATTTGAAGTCTCTCCTTTTTGACTGGGCCACCCATTTCCAGTTAAACACTCCAAAGGGTTCACTCTTTCTGACGCACACCTTTCACAGCCCTCTGTGTGAGCAATTACTCTTCATGCTCATCTACATTCATTTACATCCTTTCCGGGCTCACTGAGTCAGACTTTATTACTGTCACCGGTCTCAGCAAAGTGCTCCTCTCAACAGAGAGAGGCACAGATGGAGGCTAGTGACGGACGGCACAGAGAAGAGGAAGGACAGGTAGTGCTATGAGTTGTTTAATAGAAAGGTGTAGCTTTTATTGCAATATTTATTTCACAGTCACAAGTCTCACATTTGGTGGCATAACCAGACTATATATAAAAGACCTAGCGACCTTGACATCACCCATTGGTAGTCTGCATTTTAAACCTCAAAAGTACAGCATTATGCAGAAATTCTGAGGTGCACTACTTTTCTTTATATTTTGCTAGGAAAATGGGAAACAGGTGCAGTGATAGTGTTATTGAAGCACGCAAACATGGCTGTAATGCAAACCTTCTGTTTTGCGCTGAGAGAATAGTAGAATTCTTCATTTCACTCCCCAGAAATGAAGCACAAACTTCATGGGTGGTCTGTACCATACAGCAGACCATATCATTTGTCATATAATTTCATTAATATTCTTCCAAGAGGCAACAAATCGAAAAGATCAGCGCTGTTGTCAGTATGCATTTGCTGAAGAGGTTGATGCCCGAATTTGAATTTCAGCTACACGGACTGCTTGTTCTAACGCTCCTTTTACTTAACACAATTCAAAGAGACCATCATACATCCAGGTTATGCCCTCTGGAGACAGACACTGCAGAAAAAAGGGGGAAATCTGAATAAAATTTAAGTTTTCTCAGCACCTCAGTCCACTGTAAGGACAGCACTAAAAAGCGGTTGGGAGTAGTGGCAGGGAGATTGAGCAGAAGCACAGAGGGGGAGAGAGCACCCACGATTCGCCAATTACTCCGTTTATCTTCAGAGCTGTTTGATGAGGCTGCTCAGGGTGACAAATCTAATCAAACACCTCAGCACCGGCTGCCTCAGCAGTTGGTCCTTTCTGCTCCTAAAAGACTTCTGTTTCTGTACGTAGAGCCGAGGTCTGTTTCATGTCTCGTTATGTTTCTACTGTTTCTTACTCTGTCTTTGAGTTTCAGTGGATTGTCTCATCTCTAATGACTGCTGCAAGTCTGTGCCAGAAGATTTTCAGTGTAGTTAGGATACCTGAATTTCAGTTCTTGCGGTGTACTTTTAATTTTTATGCATATTTAACAAGGTGGGCAAAACTTCTTCAAGTTAATTTTGTTATTAACACAAAACACTTGTAAGAATGTAGCCTCAGACAAGAACAAGCTGAAGGAAAATTGTGTTTTTCTATTTCACTTTTCACGCTCTGAGAAATGATTTGCTTCATGCTCTAAAAATATTACAGCCCTGGATAGACCAGGCATAGATATTGTATTTGCTTTCACTGTTTCTCTGTTTATTTGGCTGATACGGGGTCTTAAAGATGGCGCTTGAACTGTGAATATTGACTGTTGTCTTTCAAAGGCAGTAGTGGAAATAACATGTTTGTAGCACTTCAAAAACCCTTTTTAAGAGGAGGTCAGGAAAGTGGTTTTGACACTGGAGGTGGGTTTTTTTGGGGGGGGGGTCTCATTTTAACTAAGCTGTCAAAGCTGTTGCGGGATTTATGAGACCAGTGTTGCCCTCATACAGAAATACCTGAAAATGCTGCTGTTGTATGTTCCTGAAGTTGTATGAAATATAAATCCATTTATTGTGAAATATTGCTTGGAAAACAGGTGAACACATGTTACAGGGTTTCTTAAACCCTTTTAGGGATCATTCACAATTATCAACATTTTTCAAAGCATACAAACCGTGCACCGGGGGCAGGAGGTTAACACCCAACGTACGCTTTTCAAATAGTTAGAAAATGTTAGTCAGAACTATGTAATTTGAGCACTGCTGCCTGACCCTGAAAAGAATAAGCGGAAGAGAATGGATTGATGGATTTTTATTAGTGCAACAATAAATAGTTTTGAGAGGAAAGAGTACATTTGATCCCAAAATTTACAAAGAACCAGGTGAAATTAAAAATCATGAAAAAAGATCAACATTGTCTTTGTACACTTCTTTTTTTTTGGGGGGGGGGGGTCTGGAACAGTACTCTTTGTACACTTTCGGAAAATGTTGATAATTGTGAATGACCCCTTATCAGCTTTCCAGAAAAAGAATGACAGTATGTCTGTGTACCATCTACAAGCAATCTAGTCTGCTGATCTTAATCCAACCTGCAGGTCACTTTGGGTTCTCAGTAAATTCTGCTCTACCAAGCTGTAGCTATGGTCTGCAAATCATGGTCTGTATGACATCTTCACAGCACCTATGAGCTAACAAGCTAGCACAGAATGCAACAGAAAGGAAGGTAAACAGAATTGTAAAATAATAAGAATAAGTAAAAAGATGGGAAATTGAATAATCTATTTATTTACGGAGTGTAATCTGAAGCCTGTGTATCTGTTTGCATTGAGGCAGTTCTGTTTCCAAACTCTATAATTTGGGTTAAGATTTTGATGTTTGAACGTCACGCCAGGAAAGCGATGAGGTCAACGAGGTCAACCAGAGAGACATCAACAGTGAGTGACAGTGCTTTAAAGGCACATTTAATATTTATGTGCAGCCAGTTTGATGGCAGAGGTCGCGTTATACTTTCTGTTGAGTTGTCACATTCACGCCTGTGAAAAAATTTGAATGACAGTTACTGTTAGGATAAGATGTACTTTATTAATGCCAAATGTTGGTCAATTCCTTTTGCTAATGCAGATAAAATTAAGTCAAACAGAGCAAACATAAAACAAAAGAGCTTAAAGAAGTAGAATTGTATGTCTAAATAAAATTAAATTCAGTATGACAAAAAAATACCTTTAAAGCATGTTAATAACTTAGATATGTGTCTAATGGCAGTGTGGCCCACAGTGGCACTGAATATAATTGTGGTGTTCAGATTCAGCTGAACATGTTTCGTCGCGCTTAAAATGCCCACTTGGTCCCATTCTGTGTTTTTTCTTAATTCAGTCACAAACAGGCTAAGGAGGAGCTGCAGTGACTTGGATTTGAGAAAAGTGTATACCATGGTTACAGTATTATTACAGTACAGCGTTATTAATTTTTGCATGTGACTGCACTCTTCTAAAAGATGTGTAACAGCAGCTGTAGATGAGCTGCTGTCTGTTCTCTTGTCCCTTTGACTGTGGAGGCTTATAAAGCTGCCACATGTCATTACCAGGCCCATCGTTCCTTCCCCTCCAATAAAATACATAATTATCCCCTGTGTGTAACTTTAATTGGTCCAACTGAGGTCATTGGAAATCCATGATGCTGCCATCAGTGCCTTCTGCTATTTATAGTCTAGTCAGACACAGTGACAGGTTCCCAGCTGACAGACAGTAAGTGAGAACACAAACAGAGGGAATATAATGATGGGGTGGGTCAAACGTGAGTTAAAATCCTTTATGTGGATTGTTTCTGCTCATTTTGGCAGCTGATAGGTTTGGTTTTCTTGGGGGGCAATCACAGAACTGTCAGCTTTGGTTACTTTTGTTTTGCATCAACCATGCTTTATAAACAATATTGGTCAATGGTTGTTTTGTCTCCCCCATGATTTTTTTTCCTACACTGGCGTGAATATTAATAGGTGCTATAACATCGATATATTTTTCCCCTACAGTGTGGTCTAATTGTCGAATTGCCGCTTAGATGAATCATTTTATGACACTTTGTGATTCTGACAATTTAAAATCAGCTCAAAAATATTTGCTTTTGTATTACATGTAAACTAGCTGTCCGTTTGGATTACACAGTTTTAACTTTTAACTTGAAAATTGAAAAACCTTAAGTTAATACATATTTGTCAATGTAATAAAAAAGGTCTTCTTTGAATAAAAGTTCATTATTGTTAGTAGTGCCTATGTAGTATTTACTACCTATTTTTGCTTTATTATAGTAACTTTTTACTTTACAGTATTATATAAATATCAGAATAAAACTTCAGAGGTAAACTGCTACCATGTTTTGTCAATGTGAGCCAAATAAAAAAAACCCTGAAGGGCAGCAGACTGGTGCTGGAGCAAAGGTTTGTCAGTCACTGGGTCAGCTGATATTCCCACAACATATTTCCCCATGAGTCGCTCAGACTTGCCTCGAATCAAACTCCAGCTCCAAAATAAGCACTGCTCGCTCATGCGAAGTGAGTGTACCTGCTATTTTTTCCCTCAGAGCTGAGAGTGGAAACTGCAGTGGCCGACTGCACTGATAAATACAGTATGAGGCCTACAGCAAAGAGTGGACAAGGCCAATGGTATTTAAACTTTTACAGGCAGAGAGCTCAGAAGGAGGAACACAGCGGTCACCTTGGTGGTTGGGATCAGTCACGTTAACGCCTCTGCTTTGGGGTAATCCAGCAGGAAGAATCTTAGTTTGGATTTATACAACGCAGAATAGAAAAAAAACAAACAAAACCAAACATGACTAGACCGATGTGGGTATATCCTGATGTGTGCAGGCATGTCTAAAATAAAAATAAGGTGTCTAAATATGAAATTCCAACTTGGCCGCCTCTGTTTTGACCTTCAGTTCACATTAATACAACATGACAGTCCTGTCCTCTCGACTGAATGTGTTACACTTGCACCTCTGTATGAATGATCACACAAAGTTTACAGTAATATGTCAACTTTTCTGGACTAATTCAGCCTTTTTTTTGATATCAAAATCACTGGTGTTGCCATTGATTGCCACATTCATGTTTTTCTGCTTTTCTACAACTTAATATGACTGAATTGGGAAGCCAGGTGTTGGTCTCGGGTGCTTTAAAGTATCGTCCTAATCATGTTACAAACCCAACCCACTTGAGATGACTGTGTCCCTGAAAAGGCGAGGATGTCCCAGAACAGAGCCATGCTGCCAAATTACAAAATACTGCAAAAGGAAATGAGTCTTATTTTGCCTAAAGTTTTTTGCCCAGACTGAAATCTGGGTATTCAGCAATCATTTCCAATTTTTATATGGAGTGAATACTAAATCTTTTGGGGTATAAAAATTTTAAAAAATTGGTCAATTTTCTCTTCAAGATCAACTGCTCATGCGTTTCTGGTTCATTTTCAAGTGTGGCTGCTATTTTTAGTCCCATTAGTCCCTTTCTATTTGTCTCTCTGCTATTATGCTGCATGTCTTAGCATTTATTCTTCAACTTTAAAGGATAGGGAGGCAAATCTGGTGAGTGGGCCGGGGTCGCCTGTGAAGATTATGTTGGTGTGGCCAAAAAAATGGGATGCTGTGTGCTGGCGCACACTGGCATGCACCACAGTTCAGAGAGTTTTGATGCTACTCCACTTTGACAGTCTAACCCTGAGGGATGAATTCATGGTGCACAACCCCTTGAATGTCAAAAAAAAAAAAAAAAAAAAGACAGTGTCCTGGTTTCACTCGCTCCTGACCCACTGCCTAAGGCTTGGAAACTGTGGAGTCTTCAAGTGTTCAGAATGCAACTTCCAGTGATCTTAAAAATAGCAGCTGTCTAGACCAGCCCAAGAATAAACTTGCCAGATTAAATTTGGTCCAATTTTATTTATTTATCTATTTTTTTATGGGCCCATTCCTGTAATTTTTTGATCATTTACTTTGACTGTTACTCGCTCTGAATACACCAAGGTCACGGTACGGCATTTGCACTGAACGCTGGCATTGGACAGAAATTGTGACGTACAGAATCAGTTAATAAGAGTTTATCAATGAGCTGTGCTTATTGTTAAAGTGTCTTTCAAATGATGCTTGCATGGGTAAGAGATCAGGACACTGAAAAGAATTTGTTGTCAGTTCTTTGTCTTTATGTTAAAACTACCATGCCAAATTTAATCAAACTAGGTCCTGAGAAGGAGCGTGGGAAAAGTGGGGGGAAAAAACATAAAAACAACAACAACAAAAAAACACATTTGGTGTGGATCTGGATCACTTTAAAAAAAAAAAGGTTAATCACTCGTATGTTAGCAGAAGGGCAAATGTAAATGTTTGGGGGGGGGGGTTCAATATGAGCACTGTGAACATTGCAAAGCCTCCCAAATGTATTTGCCCGTGAAATAAGTTGTCTGAGAATGTCGTTTTGAGACACCCCAGCAGTGATTTTTTAAATTTTTTATTTATTTTTTAAAGACTTGCTGTCTGGCAGGCTAAACAGTGAGCAAACCTTTAGGTAAAAAACTAATTGGACTGAGTTGGGAATTGAAGCTGTTTTGTCAGAGTTGAAGGTGAAAGTGTTTCTGAACCAAGTAAACAGAAAATAACCCGTCTGTGGACACTTAAGCTCTTGTAATCCTTCTGTGTTTGGGAGGCAGATAAACTCTCACTTTCTGTTATTTTGTGAATATTAAGAATATTGTGCTTTTCTTTCTTTCGTCACTACAGGCCAACACACAAACACTTCACACTGCCTTTGGTGTAATGAGAACTTGCCAAAATGATCCAAACAAAATCACAACACTACCCAATGTTTTGTTTGTTTTTTTTTCCCTTTCTGTTGGAATTATAATTAAACTCATGTCATTACCCTCAGTTATGTCCCATTGACTCTGAAGTCTGGGCCAACTCCAGTGTATTCAGGCCCAGATGATAGTGCGGGACAGACTGCAGGGGAAACAAGAGAGCAGAGGAAGAAAAGAAAGGTGAGTGGAGAGAAAGGTAATTGGAAGAGTCTTCCCCTGTATGAGGTGTGTTATCAGCACTCGGTCTGCTTTGATGCAGTCACTGAGTAATTACCACTCTGCATTATGGTGCTCAGTCTCTTTCATATTTTGCAGAGGCAAATCAAGGATGGTGGTGTGATCACAGAAAAGCCTCATGAAAGCAAAAGAATTTTCTTTTTTTCTTGTGTCCGTTCAAATATGAAACCTTTTACTGCAGAGACTTCATCTTCTCTACTGGTTGGAGATGACAGTGAGACAACTCTGTCAGTATCAGCCTATCACTATCAGTCATAGGTGCATGTTCAGATTAGGCCACAATGAAAGAAATGTGTTCAGAATTTGGCTGGAGAGAAGACCATTTGAAGACCAGCTTAAAAACACACTTTATGTGGAAAATTGAGCAAATAATCCATCAGATATTTATTCATGTCAAAGTTAGAAAACATAAAGGAAATGTTCATTTATTATAGATTTCCTTAATTCACCCAGCTTAACGCTATAAAGTAATTAGAGACTCTGTATAAAAGATATAGTCACCGTGCTATCACTCAGCCTGAGCCTCCAGCTGAACATTTTGACTCTGGTCCGTCTGTGAAACCAAAGATCATGGCATCTTCATACAACAGCTTTATGGCAATTACAGGGGAGGCTCTACAGCACACATGGATTTAGCTTGGTTATTTTTATAAAGGGGACCATAGTTCATAAAATGAATATCATGTTTTGTTAGGTAACACTTGAAACTTGAAGTTTAGACTATAAAGTCATCTGGAAAGTGTTTTCTGAGGTCACAGATGAAGAGAGAGGGATTTTTTTTTCTTTTTCCCCATAGACATCTATACCATTGATTCTCAGTGTGGGCCCCCTAGTGGGCCTTTAAGATACCACAGGTGTTTCAACCGAAGTCCATCCTTTGATCCATTTTCTTCCATTGTATCTGATTCGGGGGGGGGGGGGCTGGAGCCTATCCCAGCTGCCATATGGGGAGAGGCAGGGGATACCATGGACAGTGGACAGGTCACCAGTTGGTCGCAATGCTAGCACAAGGAGACAGACAACCATTCACACTCACAGTCACACCTATGGGCAATTTATAATCACCAGTTAACCCAACCCCACCAGAGTACCCACACAGACATGCAAACTCCACACAGAAATGTCCCTGTCGGATTGTGGATTCAAACCCAGGACCTTGTTCCTGTGAGACAACAGTGCTAGCCACCATGCCGCTGTGCTAGCCCTCACCAGAAGTCATTTACCATAAATAAAGACTGCTATAATTCTTGTTTGCATTTTTTTCTCTTTTTTTTTGTTTACATTTATTTTATTTGGTTTTAAACTGTCATTAAATGTTTACATTTAAGCATTTCAAAACTAGTTAAAGAAAGCCATGGGATTAAAATATTACACATTAATCTTCATTTCCAGACTTTTCTTGTATTTCATCAGTAGAAGGAAACTGCAGAAATGGAGCAGTGGCTGTCAGAGGCCAGAATTAAAACTGTTAAAGGAGAATAAACCTCAACAAGCGAGTCGTCAGAATATCAAAAATGAATTAAATCAACATAGAAGGAAATACTGAATCTAAAGCTCATGTAATGAGAGAAAAGATTTTTTTTTTCTCGCCCAGGTTTTGAAGTGGTCTTCAGCAGTCGTAAAGTTAGGAACGGCTGATCTATAATTTATTTATTTTTGTCAAAATAACCGAAGAAAGAATGCAGATTTGGGACACTTCCACGTTGGCTTCATTTTTCCGACCCGGCAGCTACACCCTTTAAGTTTAGTGCTTTGAAAAGAACTTTCAGAAGATTCAGTGTCAGGACTCAGGACTTCTCAAGGATCAGTGCAAGTTCACAGGTTTATGAGGAAGATGAAGGAAAAGTGTGAAAGAGAATATTTTAATATTTGAATTTCTGTTTACAGTTTTAAATTTAAGATGAAAATAAATGTCTCTGGGGTGCATTAAACGATGCCACATCACGGCTAACGCAACGTGAAATGCGGCGGCTGAAACAGCATCTGTACACGCCGGTCACTTCAGGAACTCGTCCAAAGAGGATGTTAAAAGTGGGACCAGAGAAAGCGTTTCAGTTGGCAGATGGATGAAAACAATACCAAACTCATAACACATTTACAGCCTAACTGTATAATACTGAGAGAGTAAAATAGAACAAGATTAAATATTAATTCAAGGACTCCAGAGAGAAAGAGAGAGAGAACTAAATTTTTCAGTGGTGTGATTCTATAAACTGCTTTTCAAAGCGCAGACACTTTCTACTTGATTTTGGGGAGAGTAAAATCTTTTATTATTTTGGCTGAACTGACCATCACAGGGCGAAGTCAGATGATCTGAATTCTCTGTTGAACTGCAAAACAGAGTTTTGCTGTGCAAGGCATGTTAGGTCGGTGAATTAAAAATCCCTCAGAACAGCACTCTGAGCCTCCAGACTCCTCATCTTTCCCCCACAGGCTGAATTATATCTTCCTTAATGTCTCAAAGAAAACATTTTAAAGGCTTCTTAAAATCTAATGCTTTTTTATTTCATTAATTGTCTGACAGTTGATGCCACTTTATTATTTATATCGTCTGGATAGAGGTAATAGAAATAATAAATAAGCCCTTTCCAGTCAATTTTTCTCTCTTTCCAGATGATTTTGCAACTGAAAATAGCATCCATACTGAAGCCCCTGAGTCTGTCTGCAGAGCAGAACCATATACTACTTCAATCCACTTTGTCCAACTACACTACTACCACCTTATGCTAAAGCATCTATCCTTCGTGAGTTCCATCTCACAAAAAGTAAAGCACGTACTGTACATATACGAAGAAGATGCGTGCATTGTTCATATTGTGTTGGACTTTGTCCACTGATTTTTAACTGATAAATAACAAAGAAATGCATTTAAGTAGGGCCAAAGCACATCTCAGTGCCAACTAATCATCTCAAGGTGGTGTATACTGTTAGTACACTGTGGTACTACGAGGTCTTTAAAATGTGATGGGGCCTGATCATCTGTATGCGAGAGGAAGGATTTCAAATTCAATTCTGGTTTTAACAAGGAGCCGACAAAGAGACACTAACATGGGAAACCTTTTGAATCATTTTCAAGCTTTAAGGGCAACCAGAAAGCAAAGAATTACTAGCCTGATATCAGTCTGACATTGTGCCGACTCTAGCAACCTTTAAGTGGAAGAGGATTCAGAGTAGCCAAGTGAATCTAATGTCCAATGTCACAAGTAAACATGGATGCATTGCCAGGCCAAGATACTGGTTTTGTTGGAGTCTTAAGAGTGGAATGGAACAAAGTAAAGAAAGTTCATCATGTTCTTCCATTTGTTTTTCTGTAGCCTGGAGGGGTTCTGAAAATAAGCAAGAGCTGGGTGTTTAAAATGCTTCAATGATTGATAATTGTTAGTTTTGTGTGCTGGATCATTGGGTTTTCAACCAAGGAGCCACTGTTAGAATGTCACATTACAGTTGGTCGTCTTGATCGAGTTGCCCCCTTCAAACATCCAAGACAATTACAGCAATTCATCATAGAAGTAAAAGCTGCATGGACTAGATTTTTAGTGTCATTCCAATCAAAGGCAGGCTGTTCCTAATTTTGACAGCATTATCCATTGAGTTGAAGGACCTGTGTTAAAATGACTTTGGTTCCTCACAGTAGTTTGGAGGTCGAGGTAATTCCATCCAGACTAAAGCCCCATTCACATGCTGTATAAAGCAATATACTCATTACACGTTGATTTGTGCTTAACAGTGTCAGTAATGGACATTCAGGCTCTCAGTGTGTATTCCAGCTGCATTTACCACCAGATCATATGTTGTTCAATGCTGTAGCTTGTCTCAAAGTTGAGTTTAAGGACCATCCCTAACAGTTATTGCACCTGTCATTGATTAGATCTTTAGATTAGATTTCATTCAATTTATTGTCATTTCATATGTCACAAGTACATGCAACGAAATGCAGATTGCAGCCAACCAGAAGTGCTTGAGCGGTGATTAAAAAAAGAGCATATGATAACAGGAGCAGTATATGTACAGAAGTACAATCGCAAGACTGTGAGTATAAGAAGTCATTTACTTACAGTACATTCCATGGTCTATGACCACCACATTGCCACCAGTGTCTTCCTGTGAGTTATCCAGTTAGTTGGATTCAGAGGCTTACAATAACTTCTGTTTTGTTTGAGTTGAGGAGTAGAAAATTACAGAACATGCAGGCTTTTGTCTTCTTCACTAAACCTCCTTGCTTGAAAAGCAAGTTTCAGATGTCCGCTATTTCCTCTTATTTCACCATGTTCATTGTTTAAGCCCGATCTTGAACTGAGGGCAGATTAATTCACTCCAGGGTCAAATTGCAGAATAATTTCACATCGACCTCTTTAAAGTGTTAACCTGCTTGGACCATCATTGATTGAGTCAGGAAACTGTATTTGGGGGTCAAAGCCTGAAGAGTTCTGAAAGAGAGAAACCACTGTTAAAAACATCATTAAGGTAGGCAGACAGGAAGAAGGAATTTAATTGGAAAGTTTTAAAAGAACAGCGCTGCTCAAAGATGAACCTTTTTCATTCTTGTCTTCTACAGTTGATGTCTGGAATTATTTTACCTGCACCTTTGACCTCAGCTTTCTCTCCTTCAGGATCTGATTTATTCTCAGTCATTATTGAAACAACACTGACCTTCCAGCTTCCAGCAGACTCTTGATCACAGGGTCATGACCGGAAAGGGCTCGGGGATCAGCTGCCCTCTGCACACTTGCTCTGAGATGTCTGGCCCGCTCTGCCTCATCTGTTTTGTAATGAGGGAAGTCTGTTTGTGTTTTGATGTCTTCTTGCCAACCGCTCAGAGGGAGCTGGCATTATTCCGTGCCCGTCTACACCCTGTGGACCCTCAGTAGCCTGAAGCTAACCTTGCATTGGCCTTTTTTGCTCCAGGGTCGCCTTGTATGTTATGAAGCCTCTGTTGAAATATTTGCCCTTGGGGAAAGTGCCATTTCTCAGAACTGCTTGTGAGGACTTTCAGTGCATTTCTATTTCATGTCATGGACCATAATTCAAAGAAGACGGGGCAAAAAAAGAGAGAAAGACATGCTGTGAAGATCACAGAAGAATTTTTAACCCAGGATATCAAGTCAATTGAGCCCCTCTAGGGAAAAAAGGGCCCTTTTTGCCCTGAATTGTACCTCCCAGGAGCAATCTTCTCTTGCTGTATGTGGCTCCTAACTGGGCTTTTTGAGGATACCTGAATTTCAAAACCTTTAAAAACTGTCAGAATTTTCCTTTTGTGTAGTGGCAGGTGTATCTATCAGTGTATGACTATTGTAGTTAAGATGTAGGGAAGTGTACTTTTTAACTTGAATTAGCTTACTGTATTGGTAATGTGAGTTTGGATGGCATTTGTTTAGTGTTCTGGTGGGATGAGCCAGAGACATGGAGTATTGAGTTGTTAATAGAGTCATAACTTTGTGAAACTGTGTGCACGCATAGTAGAATTATAACTTTTGGGGAAAATGCTTTTTAACTTTATGTAGTAAACTTTTATCAGAGTTCAATGATGATTCTATACTTGCTGTTTTTATGTCCCAGGTTAAAGTTAGGAATTCCTCCCCAATGGTTTATTTAGTAGTGTCATAGTAATTGCACAAACAACAGGCTGGAAGCAAGTTGCAAGTCTGACTTCCAGAAACGATTTTGTCTGAGCACATGTAGTCGTAGAGGATCGCTGCGCAATGCTACAGTTACACTAACGGAAAGAGTGGCTGCAGAACGTGGCATGACCAAAATTACTGCGACCGTGTCAGGGACCAGGCGTGCAGCCACTTGCAGTCAGTTGCTGTCTTCAAAGTGATTTCGGTGCATCTATAGGGTCATAAAACGGCAATAAGATGGACTCGATCTGCTATCAGTCTATCGGACTGTTTGCAATATTATGGAGATTAACTGATAAATTGGCAAATTTTACACATCTGTTGTTGTCTACATACACAGAAGTTCACATTAAGTTCTTATACTCAGTACAGCCAGAATCTTGTGAATTTGGAGTAGAGATTCCTCGACAAATAATGACATAGTTGCTGCAGGACAGCAAAATGACATAGGTGGTCAGCAACCTTGCTTTTATATAGGGATATAACCAAAAAACAACCATCTGGCAGCCAGCTTAGTCAAGTCCACTAAAAGACAGTGTTCTCAGTTCTTAGTGTTTTAGTTTAGTTTGTTAGTCTTTGTGATCCCTTAATTTATTTAATGTTAGATTGTTGTGTTTCGTATATTTAGTCTTGTTCCTTGGCTCCAGTGGCTTTAGAGTTTAGTTTTCCCTCAGGCACACAGAGTTCTCCTTGTGTGTGCCTGAAATGACCATATTGGAGTTATCCATTCTTTTTGACATTAAGACCAAGAGTGGGGAAAAAAAGAAACTGCGTGCAACTGAGTTTTTAGAGCAGTCTGAACCTCAAGCTTTCGCATCAAAAGAATTACTTAATGTTTCCATGCAACACAGAATTAAAGCTACTGGCCTGCGGTAAACCTGCACTTGAGGAAATGTCGGTCTTCACAAAAACTACTTGGATGATCTTCATCTTTATGTTCCATCAAACCTCTCAATCTCAGTCATATATCCACCCCAACAGCTTCAGGCTCAGACTTTTATTTCTAGCTCTCCTTTCCTCAGAGTGGACACCATTAAGCCATAATAAGGCCATAAAAAACACTGCGGAGTTACTGCATGGGGCGACGTCACAGTGGAGAATTTATTCAAGCCGACACGGAGGCAGGCTACATTTTATGGTTTTATCTGAGCTGAAAGGGAAATGTGCTCGTTTGTGAGCGGCCACTGCATTCCTGTCAGCTGACCATGTTAGGGAGATGATGAAAGCTCCATTAAAACTCCAGTGACTGCAGCTTCTAGAGACTGTATTAGGTTTCAAGCTGGCCAATAAAAAGCAATCATAATCGATATATGCCAGGTGGTGCTAACTTCATTTCATCTGACTGTTAAAAGTGTAAAAGCAGCATTTATTGTTGGAGCAGGTGGGTGTATTTTTAACCTTGGTGGCAGAAGTCCAAAAATAATTTCCATTGGGAGATCTGTTCGCATGGTTTTAGATCTTTTAGAGAAACTCAGTCAACTTTTTTTTTTCCAAAACTTTTTGAAAAAATGTTGACTGACCAGCAATTTCCTTCTAACATCAACCATTAACAGAGGCTTATAAAGAAATAAGGCTATCTGCCATATCAGACTAACTCATAACTTCTCAGGAATAAACATTTTGAGGAGTGCCTTCTTTCAAAGGTTTTTTTTTTTATTTAAAAAGGTTCTTTCCCTTGGTCCTGTTTAAACCATGTATGCCTAAATTTTTGAGGTCACACGAAAAGTCTTGTTTCCATCTTAAATTAATTTTGTCAAACCCTGAACTGTTTATGTTCCCTTTAAAATATTGCATTGATTACCACATACAGACTTGGGTGGACAGCTGAGGAATATTAACATCTGCTCGAGTATGTTTGGTAACTTATTTACCTTTCTTTGATTTTACTTCTTTTTTAAAAAAAAATTTCATTACCATCTACAATTGATTTGCTAGTGGACAATCCCTTGAGTCTTCATTTGAAACTTTAGATACCGCTAGCAGCATCTCAACCTCTAACTCTACTGTCTTGGACTGCAGCAGACAACAAAGTCCTTGTTCTGCTCTGAAAATCTGCAGGAAGCTGGAGGGCAACTCTAACCAGAACTTGCAGCAGCTGGACAACTGCTGCTATGCCAAGTTCACTGAAGCTGCAGAACAAAACAAGGACTGCCATCACCAGCTACAGTCCATGACAGTGGAGTTAGTCCATCCATAGGATGAGCAACACAGTGGAGAGGCAACAGAATATATTTCTTCATTACACTTGTGTATTATACTTTTTCCATCCATACTTTTTCACTGAAATGCTGAATTTTTCTCAATATTACAGGATGGAAGTGCATGCAAACACTTAATTGTCAGATGAGATAGGATAGGACATGAACTGTCTGTCAAATCCCCAGTACAAAGTCCATGTGATGTCTGATTGTGCCCATGTGACAGTAAACCAGG
Source organism: Pterophyllum scalare (assembly GCA_024447675.2). Taxonomy (NCBI): domain Eukaryota; kingdom Metazoa; phylum Chordata; class Actinopteri; order Cichliformes; family Cichlidae; genus Pterophyllum; species Pterophyllum scalare. The sequence goes on along the minus strand of JAMQGT020009795.1, from coordinate 19,362 downwards.
TAATGTGAGAGTGGTCACCATCCCTGAGCTATGGCAGAGCTCTGTTCATGTGTAGACAGAGGTCGAACATCAAGAGAGGCAAGGGCTATTTTTCCATGTACTTTTATACAACCGGTTTTCTTTTTGAAACCAGAGGAGTTGCCTCCTGTTAGTCATTTGAGAGAATGGCGTTTGTAGGAACTTTTGTACTCACTTTGTTTTCCATCCATCTTGGGCATCTGACTAGGATACCTGCTTGGCACCTCCTAGATTAGATGTTTTGGACATCTCCTTCCTGGAGAAGCTTCAGGGTCAGCTTGGAAATGCTGGGGAAGGTCTGGGACTGCTGCCCACTGAACCCAGACCCACATAAGCAGCAGACAGTGGATGCATGGACTGATGATTTATATGTCTCAAAGGCAAATTTACTAAGTAACAATAAAACCATGAATAGTACATAGGTAATCTCTTCCATCTAATTAACTAATATTTAAGAATTAAAGTCCTAAAAGTAATTGTCATTTAGTAACATATTGTAATTTTATTTTCCTGGCCTTGAGCAGTAGTTGCAACAAAGACCTGTATAATTTGGACTCCATCGGCTCTCATTTCCTTGCACCTTAGTGGACCTGTGAAGTGCGGTATCTTAGTTCACTAAGTTCACCATGCACCTGCATGAAAAATGATGGCTCTGTGTGTATTGCAGGTAGTGTGTGCTTGTGTACCTCACACCTGGCTGGCTGAGGAGTTCGAGGACATCTCCCACAGCCTTGTTTCATGGCTGACATAAATCCAAGTGCCAGCAGCCACAAAGCCAGATTAGATTGTAAGCATGGTAGAGGGAAAGGCGGTCTCTCCTCCCCTCTGCTCTGGGCGTCTGCAGCTGGTGCCATATCTGACAAACAAGGCGAAGGTCCTTGCAAAGCCATTTGCAATGATCATGGCTGGCTTTGTTTGCTTTCAAAAGGCAAATATGTCAGCGAAAGGCAGTGTGCATCCTATAGGCAGTAGAGGAGTGTAATGTGCTCTCTGTCTTTATCCCCCTCAACACGTAATGGGCCATCTGTGTGTGTGAGAGAGAGACCAAGTGTAGTTAGTGCTAATGTACTCATAACATCTAGCATGCAAGCATAACCAACAGCCATAATGCCACTTTTTCGTCACTGATGGCTGAATTTCCTCTAAGGTGACTTTCACAGTCCTCTTAAGATCTGTTTTTGTGTTGAAGAGGAAGGGGAAAAAGTCTGCAAGAAAAAACTGCCGAATCAACTCTTTTAAGAGTTTTAAGATTGCAATTTTGCCATGTTTTTGCACAAAAGAGCTTATCGTAACCTTTCCCTTTGTTCTGTCTCTGCTTCTGCAGACAGCTGACAAAACAACTCTTCAGTCACCAGATCTTAACTTCAGTGATGCGACAGAATGTTCAGTCTGTTTAAGAAGCAATGCTAGCTGAAACAAAATCAGCACTCATTTCACCTTCTGTTTACAAGGGACAGCCAATCGTGTAAGGCAGGGTCGCCTTACACGGATAGGGGCTAGAAAGGTTTCATTCAAACAGAGGGTGAACTGAGAGGCTGCAGCAACCCCCAAGTATGACATGGGTAAGGATTATTTTGAGGTATGAAGCATGCAAAGATAGTCTAGTGAGTCCAAGAATACAAATAGGGAGCACTTTGGGTGAAAACTTTGTGCTCATTCTGGGGGTACCTGCTTATGGATGTTTTGTTCTGCAGACCAGGGTTTGGGTTACTGCTTACAATAAATAAAGACTAGGAGAGCTCCGGGGGTTGATGTCCTGTCTTTCATAGAGAGAATGCCTGTACAACAAAATAGCATCACTCCATCGGTTAATTTCCATCTCCTGTCTTCTGATAGGGTAACATTAACCTCTTAGCCAAGCGCTGAACTAGTATTTTCATATTTCTTATGTTTAAACTGTTGGTAATGTTCTTGTCTGTAAGATTAAATCATATCAAGTGACTGCTCATCAGCCCGACTCCTGAGGCTGACAAACACACATTGCCTTCCTTCCCCCTCCACGTGTTTGCTGGGTTTGACTTGAACAGCTGCAGAGGTGCTGATTAATGCACAAACAAGAAAGCAAACAAGTACACAGCAAACACCAGTCGTCCCACCTACACATCGTGTTCTAATTGTCAGGATGGATTCTCTTTTTTTGTTGCTGTTGTGTAAATACCCTGCTACTTGTCATTTGCCCGAGTGCTGCCCTCATTTGTGTTTGTGTCTGCCATATGGCTTTCTCATTATCATTACAACAGGCACTGATTGAATGGGAGGAATACGCAGCGAGGATTTTAATATAAATAAATGAGCGGCCAAGTTTCAAGACACATTCTTCAATTCCGTCTGTTGTCTGTGCTTTAAAATTATTACATAAATGAGCTGTATAATTGTTTGTATATATTCTTGTATTTATTTATTACCAAAGAAAGTTAAAATTGTGATTTTTAATAAGGGAAAATGAAGGACTGTGAGCAGTTTTTGATTTGATTCAACAGACCAAGAAGTACTCACAGAAGTTTGGGTTTAAACCCATAGAGTATATACAGTATACAGTCCTGGGAAAACCAAGTACAGCCCGTGATTCAATAACTTGTAGCTTTTAGAACCACCTTTAACAGCAGGTCTCTGTCTCACACTCTTATGGAAGAATTTCGGCCCACTCTTCTTTCCAACGTTGCTTTATTTTTTTAATGCGGGGCTCCCTGTCATGGACGGCTGTGTGGCAGGCAGGAGTGGACCCCAACGCAGAATACAGGAGACACAGGTAAGTAAATGATTGTGCCCTTATTCGGCATGAGGAAAACAGAACCAAAAAGGGACACAGAAGGGGAGCCAATGACGATGACGCGACAACAGGCAGAGAATTCACAGGACTTAAAAACACAGGAGGGCTAATGAGGTAGGTGGAAACAACTGGGAACACAGGTGATGCCAATAACACAGACGAGACAAGGGGAAGCAAAACTAAACACAAAGCATGGGGAACGCAGGACTTTCAAAATAAAACAGGAAGAGACCAGACCAGGAACATGCAGACATGACACAGGGAAACACCAGGGACCAGAAATAAACAGAAATACAAAAAGGAACACAAAACACTGGGCCACTGGCCCAGGACCATGACACTCCCTTAAGGTCCCTCCACAGCATTTCAGTCAGGTTGAGGTTTGGACTTCGATTGGGCCACTGCAGCACTGAATGTAACGTGCCCAGATCCTGTGGCTACAAAACAAGACCAGATCATCACTCCTCCACCACCGTGCAAGTATTTATGCTGATATACTGTGATTTGTTTTCTCCAAACATGACCCTGTGCATTATGGCCAGACATCTCCACTTTGCTCTCGTCTGTCTAAAGGACATTGTTCCAGAAGTCTTGTAGGTTCTTCAGAGCCAACTTCGCAAACCTAAGTTGTGCTGCCACGTTCTTTGTAGACAGCATAGCCTTTCTTCTGGCCACCCTTCCAAGCAAGACATACTTGTTCAGGTTTTTCTGATTGTACTGTTATCAACTTTAACATTTAAGAGAAGTCTGTAGAGTTTGAAATGTACCTCTTGTGGGTTTTTTTCTTTTGTTTTTGGTTTTTTTTTTAGCTTCTCTAAGCATTGCACAGTCTGACCTTGGGGTGAATTTGATGAGACATCTACCTCTGGAAAGTCTTTTCTAGAGGTGTTCACACTTGCCGATTACCAGTTAACCAAATGCATTTGATCAGCAGCTACTTTCCCTCTTTATTCCCAAAGAAACAGTAAAGGTTTTCAAAGGCCTGTGAAATTACTCCTGTGAGAGCTTTCTTTTTCACATCACTGTATTTATGTAGGATGGTTGTAGGTACTCACTGGGGTTGATTTTTGCTTTTCCATTTTGTTTTCCTTGAAGCCAGAAGTGACTTTATTTGGATGACAGGATAACACAGGGCAACAATCAACTAACAGTGCTACCAAGATAGCTTGGTTAATGAGGTGCATCTGTTCAACAGGCCAAGTGAACATTTCCAACTTCAGGTTGGAAAGATCGCATCGCGCTGTAGCGGTCTGTTGTGGTAAAGAGAAAATAATATTCTATTCTTTGGACTGTCAGCCTTTCCTGGGTGTACCCCACCCTTTATGTAACTTAATGACTATTTGAATATTGAAGTAGTCTAGTCGAGACTGATTATCTGGTTGTTCTACTTTCTTACAATCAAATGTGGTCAAGAAATGTAGGGAGTAACAGAATAAGACATCAAATTTAGATGGATATGCCAAGACTAGCAGTTTTAAATACTTGCATCAAGTCTGATAACTTAAACATGTTTCTGGTATTTCATGAGATTTATTGACTAACAAATGATGCAGGAATTTTGATAGGGGAAAACAAATATCCCTACATAATCTTTTTAGGTGGTGGGTGTCTGAAAATGAATATTACAGTTCAGTATGTAACTACAGAAAGTGATGTGCACAATTGTGTTCGGGGGGACATAGAATATTAGAATAATACTAATATAAGTCATATGGGTCTTAAATCCATATACCGTACATATAATTATCCAAAGCAACATTGTCAAAAACACAGTGTATTCATTTAGCGATAAGCCATTTTCTCTTTTTCTTTTCTTTTATGTTATGAAAGGATTTTAATCGTCTTTTAGCACTGCAGGCTCCTCGCCCCGCCCGCGTTAAATGAATCCAGTGGCTCGTTTTGCTCTGTTCTGCCCAGACTCTCCTCCAGCTCTCTTTGACCTGGTATAATGAGATGGAGGAGAGCTAAATATATTTCATGATAATGTGCAATCTCACTGTCCTGTTGTGAGACTAAAGCCCGAGGCCCCCCCAAGGCCCGGTCCAGGCCCTAGACCCTCATCAGCGCTCCATCAAATCCAACATTCACCTTCATCCGCCTAGTCTCTGCCTTCTCTTTGGGCTTAACCGTGGGAACTATAATGAAGAAATTAGACAAAAAGTGCACAGAAGATGAGGCTAAGCAAAAGAGGAACAGCTGGGCAGAGGTGGAGGTAAAGAAGAAGAGAGTAAAGGTTAATAGATAAATGTGAAGGGTAAAGAAGAGAAATAAAAAGGAAGAAGAATCATTTGAGTCAATAAACTTCAGGAAGAACAGGGGATGGAAAGTGCATTTAAAAAGTAGGGTGATGGCTGAACCTCCGGATGAGCATGAAGCAGACAAGACCAGAAGCTATTTATTTTTCAGTGAGTCCTGTGGCCTCCTCAGATACAAATTTATGTAATTTAGTTGGTTAAGGGAAAGAGATGCACTTCAGGCAGACGGATGGCACCAATTTCCCTGAACTGGACCACCTTGAGCGTCTTCAGCAGCAGTTTGCAGGAGGTTCGTTATTTCAGAAGACAATTTCGACATATTGCTCTTAAATCTGGCTTGTAGCTAATAGCAGCCATTGAATTTAATGAAGGGCTGCAAACAAGGGGAAAAATGTGCTTCACGGGTAACTAAATTGCTACGATTGCTCTTAGTCTCCCACTGCGTCACAAAGTTTCAGCTGAGGAAAGATATCATTAATAAAAAGAAAATCAGTTCCATTTTTTAAGCAACTGAAGTTCAGTAGGGTCTGGTTAAATAACACAAAACTAAAATGCATACATACATACTGCGCATATGCATGCTTCCATACACTTAGCTGCTACCTAAAAATCTGTCATATTAACATGCTAATTTGAAAGTGATCACAAACTTTGAGGCTTTAGAAAGATTTAAAGTGAAATGAAATGTGCTCATTTCCACCTCTACTGACTTTTCATGACTCACAGTTCAAAAACAGCCTTATTTATCTTTTACTTGGCTTTGATGCATCCCTTCAGTTCATCCTGTCTCCATTCAAGGTCACACACACTAAAGTCTTGGCTGAAACTTGAATTTAGCTTAGTGATTAAAACCTTATTTTGCTGTCACTAAGCGTCTTCATTTTAGGGATGTCATGTTAGCTCCAGCAGTTGGTTCTGACTCCTCACAGTTTCATCTATAGCATTAGCCTAGTTAAAAATCCGGCTTCATACTGGGCTCTGGTAACAAGAATCCTGGGAGGTGAACGAAAAAGCATGGTACCTTGGGGCATTGTTGGTCAAAAGCTAAAGCATAGCCACTGTTTTCCTATTTTTCTCGTCTAGAAAAGTCAAGCAAACTTTTCTTCACAACCAGAAAAACATTTTCAGGTGACATCCTTATTAAACTGCTCCAAAGCAGTAGGCAAACATTCAGAGTCTGCTCATTTTCTGCTCCATGCTTTTATTTCTGGTGTCTACTACAGTAGCTTTGCATGATTCAGTTCATAATAATCCTTATTTATCTTCTTCTGGATCTTGATGTAGCCCCTCAATTCATCTACTGACATCAGCTGTTTTAGTTCACCTAAGCCAACTTTCTTTCAACTGGCTGCACCTCTACAAACAGAGGATGAAACAACCGTATTAAGGAGACCGTCTCTGTCACCTCAGAGCCAAGACTAGAAAAAACAGCGTGAAAACAAGCATTTGATGTAGAAAGATTACTTAGCTCATTTTTTTTAAAACTTTGGCCATCTTTAGTATGAACACCTACAATTGTAACAGGATATTTAACAGAAAATACTGAAAGGCAGAAAACGCCCCATTTAAGAACACATGGAGTTCTGATATGTAAACTTCAGATGATATATCTGATTTAATTACAATAAATATGTTAGATTTCACTGAGTTTGTGTACATCCTTCGAAGCAGAGTTCAAATGACACTCAGGTGGATCAACTCATGACAGACTTGTTGAAGAAACTTAACCTGCAGCCATTGTTCACCTGTTAAAGTAAGCGTGTTTGGTTGTGGTCTCAGAGGACGCACAGCTGCCAGCGAACTACTTCTCAGCGAAACAAGAACAGACTTTTCGATGGGCCAAGGGCAGCATTTCACAGTCAACAGCATATGAGAGTTGTAGCAATATAGTGGAGGGAGTTTGTTTTGTTTCTCTGGAGCTGGACACGTGTAAGACGTGCTCCACCCTCTCGCCTACATATTTGTGAACAAGCGTTCATACAGCAACACCTACTTGAAGACCAAAGAAGAGCACAGTCATCTGACCTCAAATCAACTGAAATTTGGGGGGTAAACGTTCCTGATATGACCAGAACATTAACACATCATGCTGGGAGCCTTGGCAGCTGCTGCTGTCACTGAAAGAAAAAAAATGGCAGTCTAAAAGTAAAGCGACAAAAACCAAAACATATTTTTGCACTATCCCAGATTTCCTTTGTGATCAGTTTATTGTTTGGGATTATGAGCATATTTATTACAGAATTGCACTGTTATCGAAAATAATTTACCATTTACTCGACATTTCTGTTAATTATGGATTTGAATGCAGCCTGACATTTGCAGTTTGCTCGCAGTCTTTCATCTCACTAGACAATTAACTTTGGATGGTGTTTGAATTGCTTTGACACACTGTAAATGTGCAGACACAATCTTAATTAAAATGGCCTGTTTTGTTCCCGGGAGAGAAATACAGCTTTCAGAAAGTGTCACACATCCTGATCTATAACACAAAGGCTGAATAAATAATACAACTCTTTGAAAACACAACCCTGTCTTGTTGTGGAACTTCTGTGGTCATGTTCAGACATACTATATTTGCTTTTGTCTGCAGTCACGACATGTCATGATGTTACCTTGAACTGAAGTGACAGCTGAGGTCTGATTATACTCTGTGTTTCTACGCAACGTTTGCTCATTCATGGCCAACTCGAAATGTATTACAGACATCTTTCTCTCGGTCTCCAGGTGACATCTTGACGACTTTCACATTACAATGCATGTCGTTATCTTGTTGATGGCTAAGAAAACTTTGTGAGTTGTGTTCAGCATCATTAATATGCTAGTTTTTGTTTTGAATTGAATTTAAAATCCTTCTCACATTGAAAGGTCTTGACTAATCATACCCTACAATATTTAAAGACTTCATAGAACTACATAACCCCAATCGAGCACTTCTCTCTCAAACTGCAGCTTACTTGTGGTTTCTAGAGTTTCTAAAAGTAGAACTAGCTGTGGAACCAGCTCTCAGCTGGGATTCAGGAAACAGATCCTCTCTGGTGTTCAGATTAGGCTTCAAATTTTCTTTTTTGATAGAGCTTATAGTTAGGATCAGGAGACCCTGAACCATCCCTTAGTTTTCCGGCTATAGGCTCAGGCTGCTGGGGCACCCATGATGCATTTCTGTTCAAACTCTGTGTGTTCTTGCCCGTTTTCTGTCTTCTCTTTCCCTTTTCAACCCAGTCGGACACGGGAAGATGGCTGCTCCTCAGTGAGCCTGGTTCTGCTGGAGGGGGTTTCTTCCTGTTAAAATGGAGATCTTCCTCTTGACTGTTGCCAAGCACTGCTCAGAGGAGATCGCTGGATTGTTGGGATTTTCTCTCTAAGTCTTTTGCCTTTCTTTTTCTACTTTACTTCCAAAGACGATGCCAGACCATGACTGTTGTCATTCATTAAAGTCAAAAAGTTCATCAACCACCTGTTTAAATCCATGAAAGAATTGCCAGTAAATGTGCCAACATATAAATTGGATGCTGCCTTTTAAAATAATACAGTAATATTAAGATCATACAATACTTGGTGCAATTACTGGGACAGTTTGTAGTGCTCAGATTGCCTTTGGGGAGATATATGTGTACATGCTGCTCGTGTGCGTTGGCAGAAAGGGTTGACAGCTCTTGTGAAGAGGCTTTTAAGGTGGCGGGTAGTTGTGGTCTTAATGGCCCGGTACGGTCTCCCAGAGGAAGGTTTTTGGAACAGATGGTTGGCTGGGTTATAGACCTAATAGAAAAATACATCAGAGCCTCCCCAGCGGTTTAGACTGCTGCTGTCACCTCTTCCAGCAGCTCAGCAGCCACATCACCTGACTGACAGGCTGCAGAGCAACTCCAATTTTCTGTTCATAGGCTCTGTGGACTGCAGCAACCATGAAACTGTAGTGACTGGAGGAGTTTAATGTATTACTGTGTGTGTGTGTGTTTGGTGGGGGGGTCAATATTAGCTTTAATTAACTATAAAATGTATCATGATATGAATACATTTACACATTTAAATCATACGTCTTCTGTAGCATGTCACAGTACATTAAAAATTAGTCGTAAATAATTTTAATTTGTTCGCTGCTGTTTTTTTACTGCTGCTTTTTCTTCTCCTCCTTTGTTCAGCTGTTCCCTTTAGGGGTCACCAGAGTGGATCATCTGCCTCCATCTCACTCTATCCCTAGCATCCTCCTCCTGTCACACAAACCATCTGCATGGCCTTCTTCACTACATCCATGAACCTTCTCTATGGTCCTCCTTTTTCCTCCAACTTGGCAGCTCCATCTTCAGGATCCTTTGTCCAATATATCCACCATCCCTGCATTGCACATTTGCGAACCATCTCTGTCTTGACTCTCTTTGTCTCCAAACCTCTCAACCTGAGCTGTCCTTCTGACATACTCATTTTTATCCTGGTCACTCCCAGTCTTAGCATCTTCAACTCTGCCACTCATCCTGCCTAGAAAACTTGGGTTCACTCCATCATGAAGGTGTTCTTTGTATTTTTTGACTTACGTGTTCACTAATTTATAAACATAGACAGGCTGCCAACATGTTGCAATCACTCTTAGCCAGTCTGCTTTAAGAAAATGATGAAAATGAGAAACTTTGTGTTTCTTCTTGGTCAACTTTACCAGGATCATCTTCTGCATCAGGCACAGTTGTTGACTCTTCAGTTTTTCCAGAACTGACTTAATCTACAGTAGCCTAAGTGGGACAGTTTCTGCATCAGTTTTATGTAATCACCAGCTCGCTTCCCCACCTTCATTTCTGATTTCACAGGCATTTTAAAAACTTCCACAGCTATTTGTGCTCCAGTCTTCCAGCTCCACCAGTCTGGCCTGTACAGCAGCAGTACACTGCAGGGTTTCACTCTCTGTATCAGCATGTCGCTGTGGTATTCATCTTGGCAGCAGCTCATTGTACATACAATAAGATTTGTGCGAAAGCTCTGCAGCACCGAGGGTTCCCCACTGGCACTGTAATATCTCTGTATCTCTCCAAGTCTTCATAATACCCTATTTTACCCACAATTCCCGGCCACCCACCAGTGGATTTGGTGTGGATGAACGAAATGACTTCTCAATAGCAAGCGGCCAGAAATTCAAGTGCGTATATTACAGGGTTTGTAAAGACTGTTAATATTTCTTTTCCATTTTCTTGTTGTTTTATTTACTTTCCTCACTTAGGGCATTTTTCTTCATCCACAGCATTTTTCTTCCAGCCCCCATTTTCCTGCCTTCCTCCTCCTCCTCACCCAGTTCTCCCTTTTTCACCACTGCTGCCATTCTTTATCAGTAACAGTCGCTAGCCAACATGAAATATTATCACACGGATCTTCATGAGTCCTCTGAACACCACTGATTTATCCTGCTGCATGCTTCATAAATTTCTGATTGATTTTGGTTTTGGATTATGAAAAAAAGAAGAAAAAACAGAAAGCAGGAGGAAACATGAGAGAGTGGATAGAAGGGAAGGGTGGGAAGAAGGAAAGCAGGCAAAGAGTAGAGCAGGAGTCATCAACTACATTTGTCCAAGGGCTGGAATTTTTCTTGGCAGACACTGTGAGGGCCAGATGCTCTCATAAAGTAAAATAAAATTAATATTGTATCCTAAGTAATATATTATCATTTGATATATCAATTTTCCTTTAAAATTTATACTATTTTTAATGATGTGATGTGCAAGTCTTGTACTTGTATGTTCTTCTCTGTTGACAGTTATGGAAACAATTGTGTGCAGCTCTCACAGATATGAGCATGGAAACAACAAAATGTTAAACGAGAGAGAGTTTATCTATCTATGCACGATCTACTTTTGATAAGGTGTTTTTGTTGATTTTTAAATGAATATAGAAACATGAAGAGTTCAGATGCAAAACCTCCTGAATCTGCCGGGACACTTTTCTTTTAAAAGAGCTTTTTTTTTTTTTTTTTTAAATCTATCTAGATCTTATGATAAATTTTAATAATTTAATTTCACAGACAATGATGAGGTTACTTTTTTCCAAAAATGTAAATCTAGTAAATTACCTACTTTTCACTAAATAATATTTTATTTTGAGGCAAAACCAGCAAAAATCTTCAGTCTGTCATCTGCCCAGTGTGAATGAAGGCAAAAGGCGCAAATATCAGACTATGATAAAAAAAGATTTCTACATAGATTCACACCGTACAACCGCAATGGTACAAAATGGCAGCACATTAACTTTAACAATAACAGAATAGTAAATACTAGCCCGCGCGGTTCATGACAACTGAGGAACAGATGCATACGGGGAGCTGTGACCGCATTCGGGTACACGCCAAGCCATCGAGCCACTTACCTGTCCGGTCCTCCAGTGAGCAGACCGTGTGAGACACCCTCACAGCGAAGGAGATGGGAGCCCCGCGCAGGCCGGGGCCTACACTCAGCAGCCAGTAATGATCTTTCTGCAGGTTCACCAACGGAAATCTCTTTACGACTTTTATTTCCTTTAGTAGACAAGTTTGATTGCTGATTTTTTTTTTTTCACAGACCAAGGTTAGACCTGTGTTTACAATCTGATCACCACCAACAAAAGCCTTCTCGGTACAGTGCTGAAAATACTTGAAATCACATGGGGCGATCTTGCATTCTGATTGGTTCTAGGGACATGGATGCTTTTACAGGCAATGGAAAGTGGTGTTTTGAGGCTTTTGATAATTAAGACTAGTCAGGGACGGGTATTTAACGGGTTAGGACGCAACATGATTGATTGATGTATAGTATGTGTTGAAAGGATTCTGTACATATCAATATCTCATTCGGGGGGCCGCATGGAAATCTCTGGTGGGCTGGATGTGGCTCACGGGCTACCAGTTGGCATTCACTGGAGTAGAGGAAGAAGAGAACAGTGTTTCCTAAACAGAGGCTTAATTTTGCCAACTCACCCAAGTATATTACTAACCAGGTATATATTTTTTTATTTATCTCAGTCCCCTTGTTCTACTTTCTCTGGCCCATACTGTCTCATATTTCCCTACTGGATGATTGACCAGGCCACTGTTGTAGTGGTTCTTAATGTCTTTAAGCTGCATCTCCTGTGTTTCTTGTCCTGTAATGAGCTGGACTCTAACTCCAGTATCATGTGCACCAGTTGGTCACAGTAGTCCTTGTTCTGCTCTGGAGATCTGCAGTAAGCTGGAGGACCAGTCAAACAAGAATCAGCAGCAGAAGGGTAACTGGTTCTAGTCCCTCTAAAACAAATTCACAGGATCAGAGCAGAACGAGGACTCCCTTTGCCAACTGCATCCCATGACTAGACTTCACTTTAGCATCACTGGAGATGCAGCTGATAATTTCTGCTAGCATTTAAGAAAGTGTTTGTGCATACAAGTGCAGGTGCACCAATGCTACTACCAGAAAGAGAATCAAATTCTTTGGAAAACACTGCAGAAGAAAAAGTCAAAGGCAGAAAGAGAAAAATGAAGAAGGCAAGGAAGGAAGAGTAGAAGAATATGGGCGGTAAGAGGGAGCTAGCGAAGAAGCAAAGAGTGAAAGCCCATCTGTGGTAAGGGAACAGATGGGCTGTGAACAAGGAGGTGTGGGACCAAGCAGCTTGTTTACTAGTGAACAATCTCCTTATTCAGTACAATCTCATCTTTCCGTACCAGCAGGCTGGCCAGGTTCATCCATCAGCTGCCTGTTCTTAGAATCTCTCTTCCCTTGGTCGAATGGACTCCAAGTCCACAATCTTGGACTGCAGATGGTGACAGCAGTCCTTACTCTGCTCTGGAAAATTACATTTTAACCACTTCTCTTACTAGCAGCAGGTAGAAAAACGGTTTAAAATCTTGCACACTGAACAGTGCAAAATAAGAACTATCATCATCAGCTGTGTGCCAGGACAGAGCAGACGGAGTCCGTCCAAGGGATTCACTAGAACGGAAGCTGTTCTTTGTCATAAAGTATAAATGTTATTGCTATATTATATATATTTCTGTAGGAAACAGTGCTGAAGAACATGTCAACAACAGGAATAATGGAACTAAACAAGGAGTGAATGAAATTGCAAAGAGGGGATATCTGGGCCCAAGTAGCCTTAAGAGAAAGAAAAACGGAGGCGATGAATGGTAATATGTGGAGTGTGTGTGTGTGTGTGTGTGTACAGGGAAAGGATGGAAATGTGGGAGGTGAAGAATGAGAGAGCCAAGAGGGGAGAAAACAATGATAGGACAAATAAAAGAAAAAGGATTAGAGAGGAAGGAGAGTGATTTTGTAATGAAAATGGCCAAAAAGGATGTGACGGAGGTGGCAGAGAAATATAAGTGGGGAGTTCCTGAGGGATTGTGAGTAGCAGAAGTAGAAAAGTATGGAGAGAAAGTAAGAAGAAGGAAGAAAAGAAAAGGAAAAGAGGAGTACATGAAGAGAGAGGTGAGGGATGAGAGTGTCGTGAGAGACAGAAGAGAGAAACAAGAAAAGATGGAAAAGAAAGATCAACGTAGGACAGGAGCGTGAACAAGAGATAAAGGAGGGGACAAAAGAGAAACAGAAAGTTTTACTCTCAGTGAGGTCACATTTTTGAAAACCTCCTGATGAAATAATTTCAAAGGAGGAGGTGTGATATTTTGCCTGGAGGAAGTGGAAATAAAGCCCCAGGATGGGTTTTATCGATCCCTCATGCAGTCTGTTTGTACATGTTTACGAAGCAAATAGAGAGAGGGGAAGCTGGTGTGTGTGTGTGTGTGTGTGTGTGTGTGTGTGTGTGTGTGTGGGGGGGGGCAGAGTGGTAAAGAGTGAGCGAGGAGGTGGCGAGTGTGTATGCAGGTGGGCCACATCGATCCGAGTCTGCAGGCCTCGCATCGACTGAGCAGCAGAGGAGGACTGATTACAGTGCAGTTAAGAAGCACATGAAAGGAAACACTGGTAATGGGTCAGACAGGTTCCCTCCTCCCTTGGTGACCATTAACGCCTTTGAAAATAACTCTATGAATGCAGTCACCTGTCTGAGATGTAACATCCAAGGCTGTCAAATCGAACACACGTGTCGAAAGTCAAGATGAAAAAGATTAGAATTGCCTGTCATTTACGGTGGTGTCTTATGCACGTACATGAAGCTGCATGTCCACATCCATATGGCAGATAACGAAGCTTTTGTCTACATTAATACTCCTGTTCAGAGGATGTTGATGCCCCTGTGAACAATTTGACCATAGACTATGTACAAGAGGGATATAACCACTGTGACTGCACCCATTGGATCATGGGCTCACATTTTGATGCTTCCACCTTAGCTAAATCTTATCGTCACCATCTTGGTATTTTGGATCTAGAAGTGACCATATTCAGACAAAAGGTTTTTAGCAAGACTGACCATACACAGGTACACAACGCAACCGATGGTCTCAAACACATTAAGAGGGCAAGAAATTCAAGAAATTAACTCTTGACGAGGCACAGCTGTTGACTGAAAGCCAGTTCAGGTGACTGCCTCAAAGCTGAATGAGAAAATGCCTACTTTGAAGAATCTAAAATATAAAACATATTCTGGTTTGTTTAACCCTTTCTTGTTTACTAAATAATTCCATATGTATTTCTTCATAGTTTGGATAAATTTAGTATTAATCTATAATGCAGACAGTTTTTAAATTATGAAAAACCACTGAATTAGAAGGTGTGTCCAAACTTTTGACTGGTACTGTATCTTCAAAGGCTGGCTTCCCAGAATGAGTTTCCTTCACACTTTAAGTCAGAGATTCCCACTTCAGCAATTACACCCACATAACTTTCAAGTGCAATTCCTATATATATTCTGAAAGTTCTCACAGAGTTTGGTCATATATCAGTTATAGCCTGATTTAAAGATTGTTTTTACTCCTAAAACCACAGCAATGGCTGTATTTTTATTAATTTTTTTTTTATTTATGGACCTATTTAGAAAAAAAAAGTGATCCTAAATCCCCTCCTTTGAGTGTAATATGTCTAGAAAATGAAAAAGAAATTGAGCTTGACTTCCAGAAATTAATGCAATATAGCACATATCACAGTTGGCAAGACCTTATTTGCAATTTTAAACACAAAAAGTAGCTACATAGACTAGAAATATACTCACAAATACACACAGACGACAATGCAAAATACAAAACAAAAACAGATTTATGCAGTGATTTGAAAATAGAAATATCGCCAAATCGCAACAGTCGCCTCAAGGCGCTTTATATTGTAAGGTAAAGACCCTACAATAATTACAAAGAAAACCCAACAGCCAAAATGACCCCCTATGAGCAAGCACTTGGTGACAGTAGGGAGGAAAAACTCCCTTTAACAGGAAGAAATCTCCGGCTCAGGGAGGGGCAGTCATCTTCTGCGACTGGCTGGGGCTGAGGGGAGAGAGACAGGACAAAAGACATGCTGTGGAAGAGAGCCAGAGATTAATAATAACTAATGATTAAATACAGAGTGAAGTATAAACAAGTAAATAAGGTAAAGGAAAAGAAGCAGTGCATTATGGGAACCCCCCAGCAGCCTAGGCCTATAGCAGCATAACTAAGGGGTGGTTCAGGGTCACCTGATCCAGCCCTAATTATAATGCTAAAGTAAAGTTTTAAACCTAATCTTAAAAATAGAGAGGGTGTCTGTTTCCCAAATCCAAGCTGGGAGCTGGTTCCACAGAAGAGGGGCCTGAAAGCTGAAGGCTCTGCCTCCCATTCTACTCTTAAATATCCTAGGAACCACAAGTAAGCCAGAAGTCTGAAGTGCTCTTTTGTGGTGATATGGTACTATGAGGTCTTTACGATAAGATGGGGCCTGATTATTCAAAACCTTGTATGTGAGGAGAAGGATTTTAAATTCTGTTCTGGATTTAACAGGGAGGGAGGGATTTAATACCCTCCTCACCCTCCTCATACCATTACATCACATGCTCCATCACAGTGAGTGTATTGTTGTTATTGTTGACAATGGAGGCAGTACTGCCCCCAAAATTTCCTGTAGTGTATTACCATTATAAAATCACATAAGTGGAAGAAAATGGATGGATGGGTTTTAAAATATGTGTGGGTGTTAAAATTCCACATCAACTAATTTTTGTAGTCGACGTCATTGATTACATCGATGAATTGTTGCAGTCCTACCATCTTGAGATCACCGCAGTTCCCTAGAGTTTACATGGAAGATGACAATTTGTCTACACTTGCTAACTGACTCTTCAAAGTAAAATTTGTGTCACTTGCACACACTAGCAAACTGCTAGCAACCAAAGCAATCGCAAAGAGGTGTTCAGTGCAGCACCGTATACCTCTTTGCAACCATTTTTACCTAGCCATGGCCAGCAACCATACGCCACCTACAGGATTACCAGGGGGGTCACTGGCCTAACTCCTCGTACCCTTATGTAAAGGTGTATCCCGTCCACTGAAGCAGTGTTTAAAATACACTCAGAAGCATTTCATCATCTTATCAGGGGTAGTTCTGAGAAGTCATTGCGCATAACATCATGCCTCGTGTTTGCAGCAGAACTCTGCTTCTATAGTAGCACTGTGACAGAAATTAGGTGTCAGGTGGAAATGTCAGGTTGTTATTTTTAACAAAGTTGCCAGTGTCAAGTGACGGTTAGAAAAAAGGATTCTGAGAAGTCAAGTTCAAGAGAACTGAATAACAGAAGTGGCCTCAGACTTTTAAACCCTGCCGTACTAAATGTTCACTAAGGACATTCAAATCTCTGCAAGCTGATTTTCAGTGGAAAGCAGTGGAAGCCTGCGAGGAAGGAAATCAATCCGTTTCAATCTGTTTTAGAAAATGGTCCTCAGTGATATAAAGTATATACCATTTATAGTTAATGGCCTATAACATTAAAATATAGTACTTCATTATAACATGGGGTGGAAATTATGCTCTAGAGACCTGAACACACCTTTCATTGCGGTATTTCAATGTCAAACTAGACTACATTTTTCTGCTTGAAGCTCAGGTTTCTAACATATCAAATCAGGTCTACGCAAGTTATTTAAATTTTATATTGACACACCTACACTCTTGTTATATATACTTATTAAACTTTGTCATTATGTCTGCTTTATTATGAAGTTGTTTGCACATGCATAAGCCTTACATCCACAATCAGCCAAAAATAGAGTTGACACATATCACTTCAGAGCCAGAAAATGAAATCTATAACTCTTCTCAAATCAGACATTGTAGCTTTGCAAAGAGTGAGTCCACTCTTGCATTTACTTTAAACCGCAGAGCTTTGATTGAACGTTTTATACCCACAGAGCTGTAGGATGCATGAGTTGACTGCAATCAAAGCCATTTAGTGTCACCCAAATAGAATCAGTAATACGCACAAAAAAATATGCACAAAAAACTTAAGTAATGAAAAAAACTGGTAGTGCCAGTGCTACCCCTATGTGTTATATACCATGAAAATAACATTGAAAGCTGAGTTACTAGAGTTACTAATCAGATAAGCTATTACATAGCCATGTAGCAAGTTCTTAGACCCGTTCTATCCATCGCGAAAGGCCTCGACGTTTGTAAGTGAAACACCTTTTTGATGATATAAAATGAACAGATAAATTATTAGCATGTTAGCTGTGTGATATTTTACCTCATATTTCTAAACTCATCCCCCCAGGATGACTTTATAGTGCAAAACCCTGTGAATGTGAAAGCATTTTGATTTTACCTGGCCTTTTGCCTTCTCGTTTGGAAACTGGACTTTTTTCACTGAAATCTGCAGAAAATTGCTGGCGTGAAGGACAGAAACTCAGCTCTCATCAATACCAAAGACCCTTCACACAAAATTCAGGTCTCTTTGAAGCATGAGTTGATGTTTGTTGATTTTTTGGTGAAATCGCAGCGTGCACAGTTTAAACAATCAGAACAGGACTTGTAGGGAGGAATCTAAAAATCACCAGCAGGCTTTAAACTGCCTGCAAATGCCAGAGAAGATAATCCTGTACGGCTATTGGTCAAATTTAAATCAGAAGAGGTTTTTGATTTTTTTTTTAATGGGGCTGTACGTAGTACAAGGTGTTCATTAATATGTTATAAAAACCCCAGTTCTACTTGTGTATCTGTTGCAGTACCACTGGACAGATTAAAGGGACATTTAAATTGGCAAAAGTGATGAAACAGACTTACCAGATTCATCAAATACATCTCAAAAGCTTTAAGAATGTACAGTATATGCTCTTTTCAAGATGCACAAAGGGCAGTTGACTGAACTGAAATTAACTTAAAACACAAAGACACACACACACAGACACACTGCCACGCTAATCAGCCTGGCCCAGCACTCTCCAGCTAGACATCCCCGGCAGGCCCATTTTCAGAGGAATATCAAACGTCCTGCACACTATCATTCTTTCCAATTAGAGACTCAGGACTTCATTACCGCCACCCCTCAGGCTGTGGGCTTCAAACACTTACAGACAGACAGACAGGCAGACACGAAGGTTCAGGCCCTTAACTCTCTGTTACAATCTCTGCTAATGTTTGAATGACCGCAGTCACTGTGCGCATAGTGATGTCCATCTGTCTGTCCGCCTGTCTCTCCTTAGTCTCACTGTCCCCCACTGCTCTATCCACACAGCATGCCGTCATGTTCTTTCTAGTTTGCTCTGCATGAGTTTATCTTTGCTCATGCTTTGTGAGTTGGAATTACTTTTATTACCACCGCTAAGATCCTAAAGGCAGGGTTAAACCACAAATGTGTGCGTCCCTCTGCACCCCCTGCTGGCCTTGCAATGGCAGTGCAAAATGCTTTAGTTGTATTGGTTTAGTTGGTAATTTTCAACACCTTCTTGGATGTGCTTTTTTAAATATTAACACCTTCTAGTAAGTGAAATAAAATTCCAGTTTTTAATCAACTCTGGTGCCTCAGTCTTTTTATTGCTGGTTATGACTTGGATTGTATCCATATAAGAGTTCTCCTATAAGTGAGTGAAGACTGAGGTGTTCACTGTGTTTAGGCAGCTACTCTTTACTGAGTGCTTGAACTGAGAATTGTTAAATCATGTTCGATGTTTATCCCGAGAGGGGCTAATCTTTGGAGTCAAGTATGGGGCTGCGTCTGCAGTCTTTTGCTTTTGCTTGCTTATCAGTTTAGATGTCTTAAGCCTGGTCTACCACTGAAGACTAGACAGGTAAAATTAGGTGTTTTATTATTTTTTTTTTAAGTTGAATTGGGTGTGATAAGAATTGGTGATTCTAAATTGCCCCAAGGTGTGAATGTGAGTGTTAATGGTTGTCTGTCTGTCTGTGTTAGCCCTGCAATGAACTGCCAACCTGTCAAGGGTGTACTCTGCCTCTCACCCTATGACACCAGGGATAGCCTCCAGCC